>SNQN01000670.1:19211-34211 GCA_008642245.1 Bassia scoparia
GACAAGTTCAATTTTGGGCGTGGAAGGGCCATTTTTGGCCATTTTTGAGTTTTTGCGCCTAACTTATACAAACGCAACCTATTACTAGTTTTTAGAGCTACTTCATGTCTTAAATTATTTACTTAATCTTTCTAAGTCTTGTTTAAACACGCTTAGACACGACAAGTTCAATTTGGGGCGTGAAATGGCCATTTTTTGCCATTTTTAGGGTTTTCGCGTCTAACTTCTACAAACGCAACCTATTACTAGTTTTTAAAGCTCCACAATGTCTTAAATTTTTCACTTTAGCTTTCTAAGTCTTGTTTACACACGTTTATACAGGACAAGCTCAATCTGGGGTGTGAAAGGGCCATTTTTGGCCATGTTTGGGTTTTTAGTGCCTAACTTATACAAACGCAACCTATTACTAATTTTTAAAGCTACTTCATGTCTTAAATTATTCACTTAAGCTTTCTAAGTCTTGCTTACACACGTTTAGACACGACAAGTTCAATTTGGGGCGTGAAAGGGCCATTTTTGGCCATTTTTGGGGTTTTAGCGCCTAACTTCTACAAACGCAACCTATTACTAGTTTTTAAAGCTACTTCATGTATTAAAATATTCACTTATGCTTTCTAATTCTTGGTTACACACGTTTAGACACGACAACATCAATTTGGGGCGTGAAAGGGCCATTTTTGGGGTTTTCGCGCCTAACTTCTTCAAACGCAACCTATTACTAGTTTTTAAAGCTCCAAAATGTCTTAAATTTTTCACTTAACCTTTTTTTGGAGATCTAAATCAAGCGATTCTTGAGCCTATTTCATGTATTTTTTGGAGATCTATAACTTTTATGAAGGAACCATGTCTAAAAAATGGACTCATAGCTGAGAAAAATGCTACACCAGCAGTGTGACGTAGATTGAGGTATTGAGATGGGTGATTTCGTGGTGGTTGGGTTGTGTTGGTGGTTGATAGGTGGTTTATGAGGTGGGAAACAACAAATTGGGGTGGTTTACGTGGTTGTTTGGTGGTTTTGTAGGTGGGCCGCCGGGTTATGGTGGTTGCTATGGTGGTGAGTTGCTTAAAATCCAAAAGTGGGAATTGATTTGCAAACAAAACATAAAAAGTGGATAGTTGTTTTTAATAGAACAAAATCAAGGTAGTTGTTTCTAAAAAATTTTAAAAAGTGGGTCTGGGCGCAATTACGCCCAGTTTCCTTCCATTTTGGGTTATTGTCTATAAATATAGGCGCTCCCATGGCTCATATGAAAACTTTAAACGATTCACAAGTTTACTCTCCCTCTCTCTCCCCCTCACTTTCGCTCACTCATCCATACTCTCATATACTCTCACAAACACATTTAAAAACACATTCAAACACACTTTGGCATTAGATTTAGGTGGTTCTAAGGGTTCCAAGGTTCGACAAGGGTTCCTAACCGTCTGAAGCTACGTCCTTGATCTTCGACACCGTGTTACGAGGTAAGTTCGAGGCGAAAGTCTCAGTTCTAAACACCCTATGGCATGCTTTATTTGAAATTCAATTTTTTATGTCACTTTTTCATATATTATTGATTAACAACTACTTGACAATTTAAATTAAAAACAACTTTAAGGAAAACTTTCAATTCCTCGTACGAGTGCTTGCATGTTTGTCTGACACCCATAATATGCTCTAAATAAGACCTGCAAATTTTGTGTTTCATGCCTAATAAGATAAAAAAGGACAACCAACATTAAACTCCCGGAATATGAAATTAACAGCACATGTCACAACAAACTACACACTATATGCAAAGTTTTCTATTAAATAACCCGCCTAGTAATCTTGCATGCTTAGGGTTTAAACCGAAAATATGTTTGTTGTTGTCTTTCGGACAATGAACTAGCAATGACCGAATAGAGGCCACTAGATTCGGGGGGGGGGGGGTGTACTACTTCACTCTTACCCTTATCCCCTAATCCTTACCTTCGGTGCACTACCAAACATGGAGTCCTTCGCTTTGCTTTATGAAATTATAGGCAAGGCATTAACCGGGTTCCGCAACTTCTCGAAAGAAGTGCGGTGGCGACTTCCTCTACTCGTTTCGAGTATAAACACACAAATCTAGGCATACTAATACTATGCAAAAGCAAGAATTCAATTCTAGAAACAAACCGAGTCATCCATTAAAGTGTACCCCCTCGGAGCAGAGTGACCGGACGCAATCCGGCCTGGTGATGCCCTGACGCCCGTACAATGCTCATTCTTCCCAACCGTCAAACACATTAACACCAGTTCACTTTGAAAATTTTGTATTTCCTCTAAACTTGCTATCCATTATTACAATTTGCAATTTTCAATGCTTTACATGAAAAATGCAATCTTAATACTTATCTCTTCTATATCTCTAGTTTTTGAATGTTTATTGGAGTTTTATTTTTTTTTTTTGTTTCAAATAATAGATTTTAGGTTATTCTTTTCTTCAATTCGGCTAAATATCAAGAATAAAGACTAAAAAAAAATCATGCGAGGTAATTTCTTTTTTTTCTCTTTCTTTCGAACTAGAATTAGTAATCTAAAAGACAATATCATATTTATTTGATATGTTAAACTGAAATTTTCAGGGCTAATTTTTTATATTAGGGCAGCAACATAGGAAATTAAAAAATGAGAACTTTGCCATTTCACCTTGTTTGATGTTAAGGGGAATAATTTACAAGTAAAAGTTTCGATTTTCAATTTATTACTCACAATTTAACCAATCGAATTGAATCAATGAAATTGATGTGATATATCTTCCCCAATTAAATTGATATGGTAAAAAACTCAAATTTTGCTTCTTCTCAAAACCAATCGTCTATTATTGTGGGGATAATTGAATTGGTCACATTTTATTGTGGGGATAATAGAATTGGTCTGTTTATGTTATGTATTTTCCTTCTCTATCCTAATTTGTTCTGATGAGTCAAGAGATTTTATTTCTTAAAGTGAATGTGGTGATTGGCTGGTGAAGGTGGTCCACCTTTTCCTCTTTCCTCTACTTTGAATTCTGGAAAAATAGAAACAACTGCCTTGATACACCGATATTACAAATTGAGTGTAAATGTAGTTAAGTGACACCAAGTCATTGAGAGATTGAAAGTTTTTGAAATAGGATGATAGGATGTAGGAGTAAATGTTAACTAAGCTATTTTTGTTTCCCTCTTTGCAAATTACAACAATATGACTTCAAAGATAAGTTTTAACTTTAATTGTTACTAAGTTATTTTTGTTCGTTAGGAATACCTCAGTCACAATCTTTCTCTTTTGTAGAAGCACGTCTTCAATTTTAATGAGTGCAACTTGCTTTTCTAGATGTATACATTAATGGAACATGCATGAATTATTGAATTCTGTTCATCATATTCGTATTTAGAACTAGTTTTTGTTTCCGAATCAGTAGGACCTCTCAATTGAGAACCAATCAAATATCCTCTTTAACTTTCTTGAATGTTAATTTAACATTTTTTTCCTCTTGAACTCCTGCTGCTACTGACACTGCAACATGTAACTGAGCATTGTGAGTCAGTTCCATATGTTGGGGAATCCTTAAACATCTTGCGAAAGGAGGTATTGCCTAATAATTTTTTCAAATTTTTTTTTGTTAAGGAAATCTCCAATTGCTATATCTTAAGTTCATTTGTGTTTAAAAACCCTGAAGCAATATAAATTGCAAGCTCAAAATTAATCAATTTGTTTAACTTTTTTTCTTTTCAGGGTGAATTACTTGCATGCTATAAAATATTCTCAGTTTTATTTTACCTATTCTAGTTCCGATAGGGTCCATCCTTGGCGTCCCTGTTAAAGAGGTATTACTCTAATTGATTTGCATTATTTTGTTGGTCGAAACTATCAGAATATTTTAGAACAAGTCCTGATGACGAATAAATCGTTCCTCACCTTTTCAAGCTACATTCGTTCACATGAATAATTTGCGAGCACTTGTAGCTTGAAGCTAGATTTTGGCTTGAAGTAGGATAGAGTGACAACACAATAATTTGTTCTTATTTTTTTATTTTGCTGTCGAAATCTCCGATCGCTATATCTTGAGTTAATCTTGTGTTTAAAAAACCTAAAGCAATATGAACTGCATGCTCAAAAGTAATGAATTTGCATAACTTTTTTTGGGGATGAATTACCTGCATGCTGTAAAATATTCTCGATTTTATTTTACCTATTTAAGATCAAGTAGGGTAGAAACATATTACTTAAGTTATGAAACTGTTTCTTTTAAACAAACATCTTGTGATATGTATTTGAATTATTATTCGGTAGTAATTGTTAAATTTCCTTAGTGTTGATGTCTTGTTTGCTTTTATTCAACTTGAAGCTCAATACCTGCATGAGTATGTTGGGATATTCTCAAGTGTTGGTCTGACTTCGAAATTTCAATTATTGTTGATTTTATGTTGTGAATTTTTATGGGTAAATTAGTATAAGCTAACGTTATGATCTTCATGCTCTATTGAACTTGAAACCAGCTTTGTCAAGACCCGCCTAGTTCTATTTGTTTTGTATTATTTATCTGCAGACGATGATATCTATATGTGGATCTCTAGCTCTTATCAATGAATTCAACTTGCCACTATTCTGCTTTCTTATGTGCTATCCTAGTAGGGAAATGGATGTCAAACATTGCTCCCAAAATTCTAAATTTGAACGCAGGCCACAAGATGCAAGCAAGAAAATTAGATATATTCAAGCACTAACATCACTTAGTACCAGAATGGGGTCAATATTATGCTGTTGTTGTGGTTTAGGAGATTTCAGACCAGGTTTCTTTTTTCTTGTCGAAGCTGTGCTGAGAAAAGAGCCAACATCAACTGCCTATGATTCAGAGTCTGCAGTTATTTATACTAGGTTCCTGCCCCAGCCTCAGTTCTACATTGTGCAGAGTCCATGGTGGAGGAACGCACCCTTTGCGTTGCACTGCACAGTAACCAAAGACAGCTGCTGTTGCGTAAACTAACGCTGTCTTAGCTACTGTTGCGTTTCCATCACACTCCCCGAGGCTATAAGCCCTCAAATTGCTGCCTCGTTGCGGCTACACCCTTATCTTGCTGTTCTGGCAAAGGACAAAGTCAATAAGGAAATGTAATCAAATACTAATTTAGTATGTAGTATGTTTTTGGGTATGGATATATAGTTGGCATGCCTTGGCTATAATTGTTGTTTTTGTAAATATTTATTTTTTGAAATATATAAAACTACAAAAAAATTGTTAAAAATATCCCTAAATTTATTTTACTACTACGAAATATTATTCTCTATGTATATGATGCAAAAGAAGTGGGTGCCTTCTTTTATAATTTGTGGTAAGATTTACGCTTGCCCCTAAATGTTTTTGGTTTTAGCAACCATATGAGTGCCTTAAAAAGCTGGAATTATATACAACTAGTAAATAGCGACAGACTTATGGTTGCCTCTAAACATAAGTGGTCTTATTTGAAATATAACTTGCATGCCTCTAAAAAGTGGCATCAGGGGAAACCTATAATTAGTGACACCATAATGGTTGCCTCTAAGCATAAGTGTCCTTATCTGTAATATTATCTATCCTCCTCTTAAAGGTGGCATAAGGGGCAACTTGTAATTAGAGACAAACTCCTGGTTGCCTCAATATGTAACTGGTTTTAGTAGCACCACGATTTGTTTGCTTCTAAAGGGTGGTATCAGAGGCAACCTACAATTAGCGACGGAAGAATTAGTGGCAACCAAAAAATTGCTTCTAATGATCATTAGAGGCAACATATATATATTTAGAGGCAATTTATGGTTGACTCTATATGTAACTTTTCTTGTAGTGCAAAGGCAACCTCGCCTTGGGTTTGGCCACAATAACAAGTGCACTACTTGTTTAGGGATTTGCAAGTGAACACAAGACAAGCGGCAATTGGATGAATTTTTTTTCACCATGCTCAAAACTAAACAATGTGTAAAAAGCAATGCAAGTTTGTATTCCCTCGCCTAGCTAAAAATCTAGCCTAGAAAAGGCAACATGAATGAAACAACAAAGCTAAGGAATAAAACATGATTAGCTACAAAACCCATAATTAAAAGCAAATAAAACACAATGATCTAACAAAAATCTAGGAATATAAATGCAATAACTAGAAAGGAAATAAGGAAAAGAAGTTGATTACCAAAGAAATGCATAATTTTTCATTGAAATAGACCAATTAGTGAAGGATTACAAGCTTTCTCTCTCTAGCTATCTAATATAAGAAGAAGAAGAAGGAAAGTACTAAAAACTTATCTTTTAAATCAGAATGAATCAATGAGGTAATGTGTCTTTGGAGAATAAGAAATGTACTATTAGTATTTATTACTAATCATCACCAAAAAATGGGAAATTTCACAACAAAGCACAAGTACAACCGACTAATAATGCATCCATTGCAGATGTCGAAGCGTCCGCTTCGAGCTTACAATAGTCTGCTCCATAGTTATACCCAAGCGTCCTCATCAAGAGATGAAGCGTTCGCTCATTTGGCTGGAGCATTCGTTCTAAAGGTTAGAGCGAACGCCTCAAACATTCGGCATTGAAATCAGGGTCTTCCTCGCTTGTTAGCTCTGCTCTAAAAAGCCTCTGCGCCAAACAGGGGATCATAAGCTTCACTCCTTGGAGCGTCCGCCCATGAATCTAGACAATTGTAGCCAAAGCAGCGTATTTGGAGCGTCCGCTCCAACGACATAATTCTTTTCTTAGCGCATTTTCATACTCCAAGTTTTCTCACTTTGATCTTTTGTCCTTCTAATGCTTCCCATCCTTCCCACTTAGACTCTAAGCGCAGCAAAATGGATTCCACACCTTCAATCAAGTAGATAAGGAGATGAAATGAGGGCTTGATACATCATCAATCGATAACAATGCAAGAAAACCCGAAATCATGGGAAAATCTCATAAATCGTTCAAACCGAGGACAAAGACCAAGTTTTAGCAATTTAAGCTCAAAAGGTCCCAAAACAGGCATAGGACTAGCCATATTAAGGGTGAAATTAGAAGGAAAATTGGATTGAAAAGGCACTAATTAGAGAAAAGGATGTTTTTATGGAGCTATGAAAGAAGGCCTCTCGAGCATGTCCAATTTTTTCAAATTTTGTTTTTCATTTTTCTTGTTGTTTGAGATCATTTGTTGACTAGCATTTCATCATCAAAGTTGAAGCACATGAAAGGTTAAGAAATGTATGTAAACAAAAAAAAGAATTTTTTTTGTGGAAGGCTCTAAGGAAAAGATTTCATTCCAAATGACATAGACTCGACAAAAGGAAAAGAAAAGAAAATCAAAATGTCTAGGTAGAGGGACACTCAGTCTCAACCTATGCTAGAAATTTACTGACTCTTGCTCATGTTTCCTTTTGTTGTGAACTGCTGGTGTTGCGGGTGACTTCTTTGCTTCATATGCTCGGATATCTACCTCCGAGAGGGATGGGAAGATGACCATTATCGACCATGTCTTGCAATAAGACTTGAAGATTGTAGCATTCTTCGGTTATGTGGCCATTGCCTCTATGGTATTCGATATACAAGTTGGCATCCCACCATTTATCCCTTCTTATCACTAGTGGGTCAGAAGTGGGATCGATTAAGTCGAGCAGCCCTCGTCCATTAACGCGATCAAATGCCTATGAGTATGTCATGCCAAGTGTAGTGTATTGGCAGTTTTGATGTCGTGATTGCTTGGTTTTCTCAATAGCATCGATTTTTTTCACTTTCTTTGGTTGATTAGGTGTTTCATTCCTTTCGTAGCTTCCCCACTTGTTTTTTGCTTCTTTGATACACACATTTTCTATGTCGACACCAATGTGATACACTTTGTCGACTGATTCCAAACCTAAATACCGAAGATAGTTGCGATACTTAGGTTGAAGATTGTTGATGAAGATTTTCACCATCTCTATTTCTTCGGGAGGATTGATCATTTGGCCTATTATTTCCTTCCATTGTGTAAGGTAGGTGGTGAAGTTCTGAATATCCCCTTATTTGAGGATTTTATGTTCCCTCAGTGAGGTGGAACTTGAATGTTGCTTTGATAGCGCGTCATGAACGCTTGAGTGATGTCGTTCCAAGTAGCTACATCCTTGTGGTTGAGAGAGAAGAACCACTTTTCGCAAACTAGTTCAAGTGACATAGGGAACATACACTTTAGGGGAAAAAAAGGGGGACAAACTTCTTGATAGCCATTGTGGCCTTAACTCCTTTAAGATGAAACCTAGGGTCATTAATCGGTTTCAACTTTGGCAAGTCTGTTGTGGAAAACTTCTCGGGGATTGTTGTTGAGAGATCCTCGAGTTCAGGTGCTTCAAAGTAGGCATTCTTATTGGTTGCATTCAGGATTTTACGGGCACCGGGGCGTCACCGGGCCGGACTAGGTCCGGTCCCTCTACTCCGGAGGGTATGACTAGCGGGGTAATTGGCGGTTGTTGAGTTCACCAAACTGTAGACACCCAAATGTGTCTCCCCAAATGAGTAATCGATGATGAAACATACCACGTTTCGTGACCGATTCGATTTCGAAAAGGCGCAAATGAACTCGTAAAGATTTCAAAATATGTGAAGTCACACTCGAAATCATGAGGCAAAGGTCAAACAAGAGGCCAAAAGAATTTTTCCTTAATCATTTCCTATTTTTCGGAATTTTCTACTAACTGGAAGATTTTTTAAAAATAATTTACACTGGTGATTCTCAGTTTTCTATTTTTCACACATTCCTCACATTTTTCTGAGTTCGCGCCAGTATTTTTAGATTATTTTCTGATTTTCTACAATTTTTATGAATTTGCAATATTTACAATATCAAAATACGTAGAAATACGGAAAATACCAAAAAAAATAACGGACGTTCCAGAATCCCCTAGAACTCCTAGATACGCGTTTCTTGGAGGAGGGATATCTAGATTAATCCGTGATCTTGCAAAATAAGAAAAAATCTTCGAAATTAAGGCAAAATACTGAACGTATATAGCTCAAAGGAGCGTATATACGCCACAATGAGCGTAATCGCTCCCCATGAGCGTATATACGCTCCCAATGAGCGCATATACGCTCCATTTTGTGCCTTGTCTCTCCGCTCTATAAATGGCCTTGCCTCTCGAGTTTTACGGGGACTTCGACGACTCAACTTTCACGACCCCACGGCTATATACGAGCCACACGAGCCTTATCATAGTCTCTTGTCCCATACACATACTCAATCGAAAGATTCAGACTCTCGCGCCTCTTTTCGAATCGATTCGACGAACGAAATCAAGGTATAAATCTGAGATTACTCACCAAAAAATATTTTTTCACTATTTTTAATCGTTTGGTCTCTCTTAATTTGATTATACCCATTATAATTGAGTCTTTATTCAATTAGACAAATTAGAGAACGCACATTTTAATTGATTCATGTATATATGGTTGCAACTTCATGTTTTCAAATTTTTTTCTATTAACACATCTTAATTAATTATTATCATCATTCTTAGTCACAATTCATTATTATGCATATATGTCTGTCAGTTACAACGTTTATCTGTCTGTGCATTATTAGCAATTCAACAAAAGACTTTTAGTTTTTACTTTAACAATTTGCTTATTCGCAGAGACAAGGTGAGAAGATATACATGTAATAATTATGCTTTACAACCTTTGTTTCATGTTCTCGTTGTACATTTTTTTTTGTCAATTGTATATATGCTAAACAAGATCGGAATTTAAATCGCTTGTCACATTAAAGTCAGATAATCATGGTACGACCGGTTTTATAGGCACCTATTAATATTGACTAATAATCAAGTGATCGCTTATCCATGGTAGAAGTCGTTGTTTTGTACAATAATAGCAACTCACGTAATAATATTAGATTAATGCGCTTCAATCAATTCAATAGGCTCTTTGAATTCATTGTTATGTTTATAGGAACTACTAATGAGAACCGAGTAGAGGCCGCTACATGGGGCGGATTGGGTTATGATTCAATCCGACCATGTCCCGAACCCACAACTTGGGTAGCTGGACCTATTTGTGGGCCATAGTTTGGCAAGCCAATGTTTCGGGCGTCCGTGAATAACCTATATAGGCACGGTGGCGATCCCCTCAATTCGACGACACACCCCAACGCATTCACATGCGGATTCCATGGCTCAATTCCATGACACTGAAGCTGAGGTCACGCCCCCTAAGGCGGGGCGAAGCCCTACACAAACCCCTTGATGCAAAAAAAAAAATTATAAGTCCTTAGTACTTGCTAACAAATAGTATAGCTAGTAACTAGGGTAGAATCCCAAGAGAGGCTAGGCATTTGTTTGAGTTTAATGAACTTAGGTTTGGGAAAGAAAATAAAATTGGAGTCGTAAATTGCTAGAAACTAGAAGTAAAGTAGGGAATTAACGAGTTGAAAAACAATTATCACAAAACACTTAAGAAAACTAGCTTGCCCAACTGTATAAAGGATTTGAATGCCAATCAAAGTTTTAGTCTCATTTCAAAATTTAAGCAGTTGTTATCTTCGTTTAGCAAAATAGTTGGAATCATCTCCCTAGTCATCTAACTCTATCAAACTTGCTCAAACCAATGTCCCCTTCAAGCTCTCACAAGAAATAGTAAAAAATTAATTAAACGAATACCCTAAATAACCCCTCCAATCCCTTGCAAAGGTTGAACAAGGAAAAGTCACTCTCTCAAAGCCTTGGTGGCCAAATCCAAAACAAAATAAGATTCAGAAATCACAATATTAGGAACAAGGGTAGTTGAAATGAGATGATAATATCATTTTGACATCAATTGATTATAGTTGGCTCCCTAGCATCCCAAAGCAAGTATACTACTCACAAAGCATAATTGGAAGCAAGGAAACAACAAATATAGCAAGAAGAAACATGGAAACAGTCATTGAAGCAACAAAAACCAAAGCAAAATAGGGTATTGACTAACTTGCTCAAATCTAAAACAAAATCAACAAATCAAACGTCAAAAGACTCACAAACACTCTAAGATTCTATCTATCAACAAATGAAATAAAAATCAAAAGCAATAAGCAAGACCCACAAAAACCTAGAATACGAAAGCTGCTCAAAACATGAAGTAAACGAAATCAAAACTGAAAAGTTAAACAAGAAATGGAATTACCTCGAAAAATTGATTGAATTGAATAGAAGACTTGCAAGAATTGGTTGAGAAATGAAGAAATCAAGCCAAAACAATGTCATGAATTATTAAATTTCTCTCTCCTAAAACTAAGAATGAGGAAGAAGATAAAATGTAATTTGGGAGAAAATCTAAAAACTAATATCTGAAAATTTTAATTGAATGTAAAACAAATTACTTACTCACTACTCTCACTACTTGTTTCTAATTGTTTCTCCTAAAACTATATATACAAAATCAATCACAAAGCTTAGAATATTTAAAAGATTGCCATTAATAATTTCCCCATGTTCCAAATACACCTCAACAGCGAAGTCAAACCAGTCAATGGAGTAGCAAGTCAGCACAATCTGGTGTGCCACGTAGACGTGGGCCTACACGAGTGTAGTGGTGCGTGCCACATGGAATGCATGGGTGGTGGTGCGTGCCACTACCTCGATGCGCGTACGCTCGAAAAGCTTACTGGAAGTGGCTGCAGACGCCTGAGGGGGAGGCGCAGGCTGACGCGCGTGTGGTGGCGCGTGTGGCACCCTCCCATGCGTGCATGCTTAATTTTGGTTCTGGAATGCAGGACCCCCTCTACAGGTGCATGCGGTGGCGTGTGCAGAGGCACAAACAGTTAGGTGAGGCACGTTCAGTGGCGCGTGCCACTACCTCGATGCACGTGCACTCACTTTTGCTTCTACTACAACCTGCTCAACTGCTTCAACGTCGAACGGTCATAACTTCTTGCTCGGTGCTCGAAAGGTATCAGAGTCTACTTTTCAACACAAAAAGTCTCGGAGAAGCTGTTAGAGTACAATTTAAACACTTTAAGGGTCAACCTTCGCAAATACAACCACGCCAACATGTAACAAGGCACAACACTAGCACACACATGCTTAGGAAACTTGCAAACACTCACAACACTTGCAATTGAGTGTATAATAACAGAAAAGAAGATAAATCAAGTGAAAAACCTATAAAAAGTACTAAAAACCAACAATACTCTATAAAACTATACAAACTACAAAACTAACCAAAAGGCTAGTAAACTGATATCGAAAACACACAAATTGGCAAAAATAGGGAAGAAATAAGTGCCTAAATGTGACCATTTATGGCACTTATCAACTCTCTCCAACTAGGACCTTTGCGCATCCTCGAGCAAAGTGAAACAGAAGAAAAAAAAGAGAGAAGAAAAAATGTACACTAAACTCACTTTAGTAGAAATCACGGTCACTTTAAGCAACTATTGACAAGCCCTTTAAACCTTCAAATCGCTAAGAAGGATGTGGAAGGTCTCTTGAGGGTTTCCAAAGAGAAGACCTACTACTCCATAAATAAGAAGAAATTAAGGCAAAGGTTTTTGAAAACACAAGGAACACATATGGAAAAACAAAACGAAAATGAAAATGTCGATAGAAAAACAAAGTGTGCCTTGGATTGGATTTCTCGGACATAAGGAATGCTAATCAGAAGAAAGGATGTACCCCCAACTAGAAGTCAACCAAGCATCAAATAGATATCACAAATTGTGTGAAACTTTAAAGCTTGCAATAAAACAAGTCATTCCACTTTCTTCCTCTTTCTAAAGCGTCCCTCCTTGGCTTCAAGACAAACCAAGCTCGGTGACAACACATAGCTCAAAGAAACAGCTCAAAGAATAGCATAGAGAGATATTATAGAGTGTGGTTATAGTACATTGCACTAGACATCCAAAATGAAAAACACATTTGTGACTCCCTTCACCTTTTGTGACTCAACTCCCAAAGTCAAAGGACTTTCCGGGTTGTAATGTAGGCTAAAGGTTGGGTGAGGATAACAGTATTTGGCTTGTGGTGGTATACCTACACAAGTGAAGTTTACAAACGTCCAAACAAACTTCGAGGATTGAGTTGCCCCAATTCACATCACTCACACACTTGGGAGGCAAGTTTATACCACTTGCTTTCTCCCATACAACTTGCTACACACTGAACTATTTTCCCTTTTTGTGCATGTTTTTGGATTTTTCTTTATTTTTCTATTTTTTTATTTTCTGTTTTTTTAATGCACTTGGGAATCACTTTGCAATACTATTGCATTCCACTACATAATTCACAACACTTTGGGGCTTTATTTACTTAGCCTTTACAAACACAATAACCACACTTCACTTGTCTTCTAAAGGTCAAAACATGTGAGAATTTGACTATCAAGTATGTAATGTGGCTAACAAAGATAGGAAAGCTCAAAGGGGTGCCAAAGGTGAATGAAAACCAAAAATTTGTTCCTAAATACGTATGTGGAAAAAGAAATAAAAAGGCAAATGAAAAAGGGAGAACAATTTGGACTCTAAACCCGACATGATTGCCTTATCGTCCTTTAAGTAGTTCGGTCTAGATCTCAAAATATCACAAATAATTAGTAAAGGAAGGTGTCTAATTGGCTCTAGGAGAATACACACAACTCACAAGGTCTCAATTATAAACAAGAATCACCAAGCTAGGTTTCCTATCATTTACCAAGTTACGCCCGACATGGTTAGAAAGCTAAGCACCACAAAAATATCACATGGCTTGCTTATAAAGCGTGTCAATCAAATAGATACCTAGGAACAGAACTTCATGACTTGTATTTGAAAAGAGAGGTGATTTGAAAATTTTGGACCTTGAAAGCTTCAGGGTTAGGGGAAAAAAATGCGTTGCTCAAAAATCAAATCCCATCCAATATCCATATCCAAGACACAAAACATAATTTACCACTTTCCCTTGAAAACGAACCAAAAAGAAATTAAGAAAGAAAAAGAAAAGGAAAGCAAAAGAAAATGAAAATATTTTTGGAATTTTTTTTGCATTTTGCGATTTTTTGTGATTTTTCCAACTTTGCACCTAAAAACACAAAGGTACACAACACATATAGCAGGACAACAATAATTAAGAAAATCCTATGAAAATAATGGAAAACTTGGAGATACAATTCACTCTACAATTCTTATCATCCCCTTATCAACTCCAAATTAACTTGACCGAAGTCAAGGACACTACAAGAAAACCTCGAGGGGGAATCCAATAACCTCTATGCAAACAAATATAGTAAAATCGCCGTACGGACAACCACTACGACGCCTCAAGCACATAATATCAAATGATAGTATCTCCAAGTGTAAAAAGAAAAATCCTAGAATCCAGCCACATAAATTACAATAAATAAAGAGATGGAGTTAGGGGAAACATTCAAAGCCGCATCTAAACCAATATAAGCACAAGAGCCCAAAACTCGGTTCACATCCAAGCTTCCGACTCCATGAGCAAAACCCTAAAAAGGAAAATGCCTCCCCTCAAGTAGAACGGAACACTACTAGAATTTCGTTTAAGGCCGACCGAAATTATCGACCGAAAAAAATCGGTCGGTAACATCGACCGACACCGACTGCAATTGGTCGGTGTCATTTACCGACCGATTAATCAGTTGTTATTACCGACCGATTTGAAAATCCCATCAGCTGTTAAAATAAAAAAAAAACAATCCCAAAACTTTATGGACCGACAAATCGGTTGGTAAAGTTTTTTTTTTAATAAAATATTTTTTCCCTTCTCTTTTTCTCTTTCGTCGACCCCTTTCTTTGACCCTCTTTAATTTCTTCGACCCTCTCTCACTCCTCACAACTCACTCACACAACTCACAACTCACAACTCACTCACCCTCGTTCATTCCTCCGGCGACCCCACTCCAGCGACCTCACCGCGCCACTCCTCTCTTCTCTCACTCACCGTCGTCCTCCTCTCCTTCTCCTTTTTTTCTTTTTCTCTTTCTCCTTCTTCCTCTTCATGCTGCGTGCTCCACCACCGGCGACCTCCTCCACTCCTTCGTCGCTGCTCCACAACTGCCACTCCTCCTCCTC
>SNQN01000670.1:36711-130793 GCA_008642245.1 Bassia scoparia
GTATGTTGATGTATGGATGTATGGATGTATGATGATTGTATGGATGTATGGATGTATGTATGGATGTATGAGTATGGTATTAGTATGTATGTTTATGTATGATGCATGTATGTATGTATTATGTATGCATGTATGTATGTATGTATTATGTATGTATGCATGTATGTCATGTATGTATGTATGCATGTATGCATGTATGTATTATGTATGCATGTATGCATGTATTATGTATGCATGTATGCATGTATGTATGTATGTATGCAGTGTATGTATGCATGTATGTATGTATGTATGTATGTATGCATGTTATGTATGCATGTATGAATGTATGTATGGGAATGTATGTATGTATGTATGCATGTATGTATGCATGTAGCATGTATGTATGTATGCATGTATGCATGTATGCATGTATGTATGTATGTATGCATGTATGTATGCATGTATGTATGTATGTATGTATTATGCATGTATGTATGCATGTATGAATGTATGTATATGTATGTATGTATGTATGTATGGCATGTATGTATGTATGTATGTAGTAATGTATGTATGTTATGTAATGTATGTATGTATGTATGTATGTTTATTATGTAGTATGTATGTATGTATGTATGTATGTATGTATGTATGTATGTATGTATGTATGTTATGTATTATGTATGTATGTATGTATGTATGTATGTATGTATTGTATGTATGTTGTATGTATGTATGTATGTATGTAGTATGTATGTATGTATGTATGTTAGATGTATGTATGTATGTATGTGTATGTAATGTATGTATGTATGTATGTATGTTATGTATTGTATGTATGTATGTATGTATGTATGTATGTATGTAGATTTGTATGTATGTATGTATGTATGTAAGTATGTATGTATGTTTATGTATGTATGTATTGTATGTATGTATGTATGTATGTATGTATGTATGTACGTATGTATGTATGTATGTATGTATGTACGTATGTATGTTATGTATGTATGTATTGTATGTGTATGTATGTATGTATGTATGTATGTATGTATGTATGTATGTATGTATGTATGTAGTATGTATTGTATGCAGTATGATGTATTATGTCATGTTGTATGTATGTATGTATGTATGTATGCATGTATGATGTATGCATTATGTATGTATGTATGCATGTATGATTATGTATGTAGTATGTATGTATGTATGCATGTATGTATGTATGTATGTATGTATGCATGCATGTATGTATGTATGTATGTATGTATGTATGTATGTATGTATGTAAGTATGTATGTATGTATGTATGTATGTATGTATGTAGTATGTATGATATGTATGTATGTATGTAGTATGTATGGTATAGTATGTAGTAATGTATGTATGTATGTATGTATGGATGTATTAGTAGTATGTATGTGTATGTATGTATGTATGTATGTATGTATGTATGTATGAGTATATATGTATGTATTTATGTATGTATGTATGGGATGGATTGTATTATGTATAGTATGTATGGATGTATGTATGTATGTATGTAGTGTATGTATGTAGATGTATGTATGTTTATGTATGTATGATGATGTGTATGGATGTGATGTATGGAAGTATGGATGTATGTATGGATGTGGATGGAGTGTATGGATGTATTTTGTACGTACGTATGTATGTATGTAGTGTATGTATGTATGATTATGTATATATTGTATGTATGTATGTATGTATGTAAGTATGTATGTATGTAGTTGTATGTATGTATGTATGTATGTATGTATGTATGTATGTATGTATGTATGATGCCAAGGCTGCCCACCGTTTAAAAGACCTCTTCAACGACATCATTCACAGGAGGAAGGAACAACCAGCTTGGCTTGGAGAGGAGTTGTATAAGTCGTTGAAGGACAGGATGACTAACAAAAAAGCCAAGAGGAAGTCGGCTCATTCAATGGCAAACAGGAGAGTTGGCAACTCTAGTGGCGCCGACCCTGCATCTTACCGCCAGGGATCTGTCTCCACCATTCAGCGAGCTAAGAAATTGGTCACTATTTTTTTTAAAATTCTAGTATCATAAATAACTAAATACTCGTTCGTTAAATTCTTTTTATATCACCTAACATATGGTACAATTGTTTTTGGTGGCTACGGAAATTGGAGGGAAGTTTCCTAACGCTGCCGATCTCTACTTCGACACGCACTTCAAGAAGGTGCCAGCGAAGGAACCGCAACCGGTCAGCAAAAAGGCCAAGGATGTGATGGTAATGATTTCTTAGTTGTTTATTACGATTTGCATTTAATGTTTAGAGCGGAATTCCGACTTATAAGCCGATGAGTGTGAATAGGATTGCTTTTTTATTAAGGAAAAATTCACAGAAATAATCCGACCTTTGAGCGATCTTCCAAAAATAAACCGAACTTTTGATTATCCCAGAATAATCCGACCTTTGGGGGACGTCTTCAAAAAATGAACCGTCTGACTTGCAACCTGTTTGGCAGGTTAGAATTTGATTATTTTTCCTTTATTTTAATTTTTTTTTAAAAAAATTTCCTTTGTTTTACAAATTAAACTCTCATAACATCTCACTCTCCTCTTCCTCTTCCTCAGTCACAACATCTGTATCTCCTCCCCTACAACATTCATCCCATCAACTCACTCTCTCCGCCACAACTTCGACCCTCAAATCCCCTTCCACCTCCGCACAACACCACTACCACCACAATTAGCGTCGAAATCCTCGAAATCACCATGACCGACGGCAATATCATTTGTTGGATCAAATCAGAGGGTGAGAAGCTCAGTAAAGGCAATTCTGTTGTTGTCGTTGAGTTCGATGAGGCTCACATGGATGTCGAGTCATTCTACGACGGTTATCTCGCTAAGAGTATGGTTGAGGAAGGGCCCGTTGCTCCGGTGGGTTCTGCCATTGCGCGTTCCTTGCTGAATCAGAGAAAGAGATTTCCGATGCTATTGCGAAAGCTTTCAATTCGAGTTCAGGCTCGAATTCGCGTTCGGGTACAAGTGTTAGAGCTCCGGTGGAGGGAGGAGGCGATGGTTATGGCAGGTTGTGTGGTGAGGTTTGGTGGCAGGTGATGTGGTGGTGTGCTGGGCGGGGTTTGGTGGCAGGTGGTGTGGTGGTGTGTTGGGTGGGGTTTGGTGGCAGGTGAAGTGTTGGTGTGTTGGGTGTGGTGGCAGATGGTGGGTGGTTGGTGGCGGTGGCAAGTTGTGGGAGGTAGAGAGAGGGTGGGTAGGTGAATGAATATTAGTTTAATTAAGTTTAATTAATTATGTTTAATAATAATTACAACCAATGACAGATTGACACGTGGCAATTAACCTGCTTATTAGGTCACAATGACTCACAAACCGGTTAGGGTGCATTTTTGGAAGACGCCCCCCCAAAGGTCGGATTATTTTGGGATAATCGAAAGGTCAGTTTATTTTTGGAAGACCGCTCAAAGGTCTGATTATTTCTGTGAATTTTTCCTTTCATTAATTGCATTTGATGTTTAGAGTGGAATTCCGGCGTATAAGCCGACGAGTACGAATAGGATTGCTTTTTTATTAATTTGGATTTGTTGTTTAGAGTTTATTGCATGCATGATGGTGTCCAAAATGATGTGTCAAAGTTATGAAATATAGTAATGGATACAAATGTGACAAGTTAGGAGCGAAAATCCCAAAAAAAGTCCAAATGGCCTAAAATGTCAAGTTTTTGTGTAAAATGGTCTTGTGTCATTCTAACCTGTCTTCATGAGGCAGATGAGAGCGCAGATGGACGCTTTCACGAGGCATTTTGGCGACCTGTCTTCCTTTCCACGATGCCCCGACAATCGCACAAACGGTTCTTGCGCTTCTAGAGCCTTCGTAGCGTCGTAAGAATCCTTAGTTAGTTTATTTGTTACATTTTCACTTGAAAATTTTGGAAACTAAAATGTGTTGATCTTGTATATTTCAAATTATTTATATCTAACATAAAACTTTATTTTTATATTCAACCTGTTTTTAATAATATATTACAAATTAGTTTATTTTTATAATTATTTTTATATTTATTGAAAGCCAAAAAAAGGAAATATCCACCGATTAATCGGTCGGTATTACCGACCGAACCAAGGATCGGTCGATAATACCGATCGAATAATCATCAGTGAGGGTATAAACACCTCTGTTTTATTGGATGGAAAGCCAAAAAAAATCTTATCATTTACCGACCGATTATTCGGTCAGTCAGGTGTTAAAACCCCTCCATTTGTTTTGAAGGGAAAAACCCTTCACTGATCGACCATGTTTCAGTCGGTGAAGGGTTTCTCCCTCCAATTTTTTAGTCGTGTAAAATTGTCGAGAATCTTTCATTAATCGGTCGGTAATATCTAATAGAGCGATTTTCTTTCGATGATTCCTATCATTACTGACGATCCTTATTCCGACACCTGTTATCGAACGATTTTCACTCGGTAACCTCGGTCAACCGAAGCTAATTTTCTTGTTGTGTAATTGCGTTATTATTGCTTTGGAGGATCTTTCGGAGGTCTCCTCCTTTTACTAGGGTGGATCGATGGCAACACGGTTTCCGCACTTGCTAGTTGTTGGAGAGTGCTTGAAGTAATCTTTAATTAAACTTTACCACCTTTGTTTTCTGCTTTATTTACCATAGATTGCCTGATTCTTCTTTTTGTGATGTATTTTTGGGCTTACGAGTACTTCCCACGTATATGGTTAGTCCTCAAGATTTCACCTCAAGCACAACATGCTTAGTGGCCCGCGATGCTGCGATGGGCCCCTCGAGAGACTCCAACTTGGAATGGCGAAGTGCAGCTGCCTAGAAGGATTTATCACCGCCTTAACCCATTTGACATAAGCTTTGGAGCTTTGCTTCTCATATGCACCTCATTTCTCGAGGTTGCGACACTAATCTTGTAGCCTTTTTGATTGAGTGGCGGCCATGGAGAAGAGTGGGAGGAATAAGGCCGAGGGGGCTGGATTTGGCTGCTAAGCTGACCAAGAGACGTTGCGTCATCTGGGGGTCTCAAGGGCTCTTTTGGTACCTCGGCGAGCGCATGGTGCATCAACATTGTCGTTTTGATCCTCCCGACAGAATGATGAATGTGTCAAGCAGGTTTTAAGTTGCATGCTGATCAGACCCATAGTGAGGCGATCGTTTATAGGAATCTTGTCGATGCTCGAGGATAGGATGCTTATGAGCGTTTCATCGAGGAGCTGCTAGCCCCTCGAGTTGAGCTGGTGGCTGAGGTATGAGTTTTGTTCCTCAACTCTTTTGCTTTTGTCTTCATTTGTTAATTGTGCATTAACTTGCATTTGGCTTGGGCAGCCTGAATATGACCTCGGGGAGAATCCTTTTGATGATTTGAGATTTCATCCTGAATCCGATGAATTCATTGAGCCTACTCCTCTAGCATCTAGGCATGCTCAGAAAGTGATTTCTCCTAGAGTTGGTCAGGTAGGAATATGTTACTTATTTTATTTGAACTTTTGCCTCCACTTTTGCTAACTTGTATGTCTTTCAAAATAGATGCCTAGGGTAGGAGTCATGAGATTGCTACGAGTGATCGATGCCAAGAGATACTTGTACGGCTAAAAGAGAGACTTGGTAAGTCCACTAAGTCCAATGCTTCGATCTCATGTGGGTCATGATCCCTTTCTGATTGGAAAACCCTTTTTGTAGAACGGATACAAGGTTCACATCTAGTGCTTCAACTTCTCGATCTCAACCTTCGACTCGATTTTTTGTGCCGACGACCCCTTAGGTAGTTTCTATCCCCGATGACCTACTAGATGAATCTTATTTGCGGGTGCTTACGGAGCTGGGTGTTTCGACTTGTCCCGAGAAGTAGATGTACCTGTCACCTATAGGGAAGGGGGTTGATCCCATCTTTGCATTGATAGATTTTAGGAATTTAGCTTAGACCTATGTTGTTGACTTTTGCCTTTTTGAGTTGACCTTTTAATTCAATCCTAGTCTTGATTCGAAAGCTTGTATAAATGACTTTTGCCTGATTTGTGTTGAACTTTGGCCTTGACTTGCAAAAGTCAACTTGATTGCTATATGCAATATTTAATGCAGGTGTGTGGACTTTGACCACGACTATGATCCCTTTGTGTCATTGTGTATTTGCCCTGCGTTTGTCGGGGTGAATGTTGGCTTTCTTCCCTTTGGAAAATACACAAAAGGACCTAGTTAAACCAAGCTGTGTGCCAAAGTGAATGGGATCGAACAAACAAAGCAAAATAGCCAAAATCACCAAAAACTTGGGTAAAAACTCGCCCAAAAGTCGAGCCTTTTTCTCCACTTTTGGTGTTTTGGAATGTTTTGCAGCCCAATCTTGTTATAAATAGGGGTTTGTGTATGACCTAATTTGTTATTACATCCTTCAAAAGTGCATTTAAACCTCTCTTAGATTGCTAAAACCTTATTTAATTCATTACATTAATTATTTCTTGCAACAAATCAAATGGAGAGAAACTTTGATAACTCTTTGAATGACTTACTCCGAAGCCTAGATGCTCGTGAAAGGAAGGACTTTGGAAGGCTGAATACTGATGTGCTCTTGACATTAAGGTATGTGAGCCTCGACACAAACCTTCTTTATGCCGCTATTAGCCTGTGGGACTTGCTGATGCATTGTTTTCGCCTTCAAGACAAGGAAATTGTTCCTTTGCCTTAAGAACATGGTGCTATTATTGCTTGGCTTGATATAAGTTTTCCTTACATCCCTAGGACTTTTGACTATTTTGTTGTTGAGTATGAGCGACACTTGAGACTTAGCCCGACTATTTGAAAATGCATAGTGCATTGTCGTTAAATTGACTTGCTTACATTAGTAGACTATGTTACTAATGATGCTTCTTGTCGTAGATCGAGTCTATCGTAGGCGTGCAATCATGATTTGTTAGTTTGTGCGCTTCTTATTTGTTCATGGTAAGCTGAATACTTGAAATGCTAGCCTTATTTCTATTGTTAAGCAATGCAAGGCTAGTCGTACCCCTATGTCATTGTTCACAGGGGACTTATTTATGATGTTTGATCGTCTTAAGAAGGGTGCACACGTGCCTTTGACTGGATGTCCCATTTTACTACAAGTACAATATTTTGTTTGAATCTTTGCAAAATCGTGCATTTATGAGAGATTTGGTAGATAGAGCGCTTGGGCCTTGTTGAGGTGCCCTACAATCCTGCCAAGTATTCTGCTAAGGGATTTTTCTCCCATAACACGGTCCATGTCAACAAATCCCAGCATTATTGTATTCTTATTTTTGTTGTCTGTGGCATTCTCGTGCGCTGGACCATCCCTTGATGGGGTATTAGGAGTATGGTGCATACTCACTTGTCTCCTTATGCGCGTGTGGCTAGCTTGATCCCGACTTTCTATTTCCCTTCAAGGATGACGAGGAAATTTAGGAAGGTTCTGCTTATTCCCGCGATCGACATAGTTCGGCTTGAGGACAATAACTTGCATTCGGGTAATGAATTAGAATGGGAAAAGTATTGGGAATCCAGTTTCATACTTGAGATGACCCCACTAGCTCGAAGTAAGCACAAGATCTCTTCTCATTACTATATCTGGATTAATGCTACTATAATGAGCCGTGTTGAGGCAAGACTATGACTCTACTGAGATCCCTACTGCTAAGTTTTGAGTTTTTTCCTTTAAGAACAGACTTGGTTCTAAGAGAGTGAACGTGTGGAGTAGGCTCGAAAAACTCCCTCCTTGGAGGATTGAATCAAACGTTGCTGAAAGAAAAATTAAGCCTAAAGAGAAAACTGGAGGTGACAAAGGAAAGGGGAAGGTTGTAGCAGAAAGTAGACCCAAGAAACGCAAATGGGTGAGGAAGCCTAAAGGTGAGAGTTCAAGTACAAAGAAGGATGATGCTAAGGAGTAAGAAGAGGAGAGGAAGGAGTGATTGCTTTTTTCCACAACTGTTATTTAATTTATTGTATGTTTATTTTGAGTTAATAAAGGGATTAGCCTGCGAGCCGCTTTTTCATGTAATACGTGGACTTGGAGCTTGAGAATTTTTTATAGGAAAAATTATCAACAACTACCCACTTTTTTTCCACTTTTGAAAACAACTACCCAGATTGTTTTTTATTAACTTTTTTTCCACTTTTGAAAACAACTACCCAGATTGTTTTTTATTTAAAACAACTACCCATATTTTCAATTTCTTTTGCGAATCACTACCCACTTTTAGATTTTTGCCACTCAACACCGTATTAACCACAACATACCACCCCAACGCGGCATCCAATTGCAAAATCACCCACTTTGTTGTTTTCCACCTTCAAAACCACCCAACACCCACCAAAACAACTAACACCCAAATGTCATCACACTTAGTTTTTAGCCTTTTCTCATCTATCCATCCACATTTTCAACATAGTTCCTCTATAAAAGTTGTAGATCTCGGAATAATACATGAAATAGGCTCAAGAATCACTGATTTGGAGTTGTTTTCACGTAGTTATGCCTTCCGCAAGTTAATAATCTGAAAGTGGTAGTGTTTCACAAACAAAACATAAAAAGTGGTAGTTGTTTCAAATAAAAAACAATCTGGGTAGTTGTTTTTAAAATGGCAAAAAAGTGGTAGTTGTTGACAATTTTGCCTTTTTTTATATTTAGTAGCTTAATTTAATTATAAGTATTAATAAATTACAAACTTGCACTTTCTTTATACATTGTTTATTTTTTAACATGTTTAAGAAAACTTCGTCCAATTGTCTCTTGACTTCTGTGTTCATTTGCAAATCTGAAACAGGTAGTGCACTTGTTATTGTGGCCAAACCGCAGAGAGGTTGCCTACGTATCCTATTAGGAATATGGCCATCCGTAGTTTGATGCAGGTTGCTATGGTGTTGTTGAATCGCAGTGCTTTTGTTGTCTTAGAGATAGTACTTCGTGAACTGGTTAAAGTTGGTGAGGTTGTAGAATAATCCAATTTGTGTCCATTAGATGAACAACCTTTTTTTATAAGATCTTCTTGACAATGTATAGACTTGCCTAATTAAGACAAAACTTGCCTAAAGGATCTAGTCTGTCTTGCGTAGTGCTTTAAGAACCAAATCACCTTCTCGGATGCCTCGTGACTTGACTCGTTGGTTAAAGTACCATTCAACCCTCTTTTTAATATGCTGACATTATGCAAAGCTGCTAGTCGCTTTTCGACGAGCAAAGCTAACTCGTCAATCTTGCTGTAGGGCTTTGCCCGCCTTAGGGGGGCGTGACCTCAGCTTCAGTGTCATGGAATTGAGCCATGGAATCCGCATGTGACTGCGTTGGGATGTGTTGTCGAATTGAGGGGATCGCCACCGTGCCTATATAGGTTATTCACGGACGCCCGAAACATTGGTGCCAAACTAGTGGCCCCACAAATAGGTCCAGTAACCAAAGTGTGGGTTCGGGACATGGTACGGATTGAATCAGTAACCCAATCCGCCCGCATGTAGCGGCCTCTACTCGGTCTCATTATAGTTCCATAAATCATAACAATTGAATTCAAAGAGCCTATTGAATTGATCTTGAAAGCGCACTAATCTAATATTATTAGGTGAGTTGCTATTATGTACAAACAATGACTTCTACCATAGATAAGCGATCACTTGATTGTTAGTCAATATTTAACAAGGTGCCTAGAAAACCGGTCGTCCATGATTATCTGACTTTAATGTGATACGCATAATTTCCGGTCTTATTTAAGCAATATATACAAGTGTGACAAAAAAATGTACAAATGAGACATGAAGACAAAGGTTAGTAAAGCATAATATACTTGTATATCCTTCTCACCTTGTCTCTGCGAATAAGCAAATTGTTAAAGTAAAAACTAAAAGGTCTTTGCTTGAATTGCTAATCAAGACAAATAATCACATTAGTATTGACAATAACAATATGCATAATAATGAATTGTGACAAGATGATGATAATAATAATAAGTGTTAATGAAAACGAATTTGAAAACATGAGTGACAATCCTACATATTTACATGAATCAATTAAAAGGGGTTTCTACATTGTGTTAATTGAATTAAAACTCATAATAATGGTTAATCAAATTAAGAGAGACAAAAGGAATTAAAAAAGAGTGAAAATATGTTTTTGGTGAGTAATCTCAGATTTATACCTTGATTTCGTTCGTCGAATCGATTCGAAAAGAGGCGCGAGACTCGAATTTCAATGAGTATGTGTATGGGACAAGAGAGCTATGATAAGGCTTGTGGTGTGCTCGTAGTATAGCCGTGGGGTCGTGAAAAGTTGAGTCGTCGAAGTCCTGTGTCGAGTCGTCAAAAGTTGGTCGTGAAAGTTGTTTAAAACTCGAGAGCAAGGCCGTATTTATAGGCGCGGAGAGCAAAGGCACAAAAATGAGCGTATATACGCTCATTGGGAGTGTATATACGCTCATGATGAGCGTATATACGCTCATGGTGAGCGTATATCGCTCCTTTGAGCTATATACGTTTAGTATTTTTGCCTTAATTTCGAAGATTTTTTCTTATTTTGCAAGATCACGGATGAATCTAGAATATCCCCTCCTCCAAGAAACACGTATCTAGGGAGTTCTAGGGGATTCTGGAACGTTCCATGTATTTTTTTGGTATTTTCCGTATTTTCTGCGTATTTCCTACGTATTTTGATATTGTAAATATTGCAAAATTCATAGAAATTTAGAAAATCAGAAAATATATCTAAAAATACTTGGTGAACTCAGAAAAATGTGAGGAATGTGATGAAAAATAGAAAACATGAGAATCACCAGTGTAAATTATTTTAAAAATCTTCCAGTTAGCAGAAAATTCCGAAAAATAGAAAATGATTAAGGAAAATTCTTTTGGCCTTTGTTTGACTTTGCCTCATAATTTCGAGTGTGACTTCACATATTTTGAAATTTCTACGAGTTCAGTTGTGCCTTTTCGGAATCGAATCGGTCAGGAAACGTGGTATGTTTCATCATCGATTACTCATTTGGGGAGACACATTTGGGTGTCTACAGAAGCCCCCACTTTGACTAGGTCTGGAGAGACGTAAGTCACGTAAGACGAAAGTCAAAGTATTCGATTCGGGACGGAGAGCAACTCAAGACGTTCTACGACCCTGAGTTACCCTTTTTCGCCGGTACCTGCAAAACAAAGGTTAGTTTTACTGTAGCCGTGTCCCGTGCGGTCTGAGTCCTCGAGCGATTCATTCTTCGTTCGGGTGACTGGGAGAAATGCAGACGTACCCCATGCTTTCCGAAAAATGAGCATTGACTTGAAAATGATAGCCCTAATTCAGGATTAAGGACTACCTTGGTGACGACATAGGTCTGTTTTATGTCTAGAGAAATTTGCATGCAATGTTTGACCTGTAACTTGTGACCTTGAGATTTAAAAGGGGCAAAGACATTGAATTTGAATTTGAAAGAGTCTTGTCTAGGTCTGGTTCTAGACATAATTGAGAGGGCTTGAATTTGAAAGGGTCTTGTCTAGGACTTGTTCTAGACATGATTTGAGAGAGCCTTTTGAATTTGAAAGGGTCTTGTCTAGGTCTGGTTCTAGACATGATTTGAAAGAGCCTTTGAATTTGAAAGGGTCTTGTCTAGGGCTGGTTCTAGACATGATTTGAGAGAGTCTTTGAATTTAAAGGGCCTTGTCTAGGTCTGGTTCTAGACATTGTTTGAGAGAGTCTTTGAATTTGAAAGGACCTTGTCTAGGTTTGGTTCTAGAAATGATTTGAGAGAGTCTTTGAATTTGAAAGGGCCTTGTCTAGGTCTGGTTCTAGACATGATTTGAGAGAGTCTTTGAATTTGAAGGACCTTGTCTAGGTTGGTTCAAGACATGATTTGAGAGAGTCTTTGAATTTGAAAGGGGCTTGTCTAGGTCTGGTTCTAGACATGATTTGAGAGAGTCATTGAATTTGAAGGGGTCTTGTCTAGGTCTGGTTCAAGACATGATTTGAGAGAGTCTTTTGAATTTGAAGGGCCTTGTCTAGGTCTGGTTCAAGACATAATTTGAAAGAGTCCTTGAGTTTGAAAGGGTCATTAGAAAATTGCTGCTTGAAAAGTGACTTAGAGAAAGGTGACATTTACACGAGACTATGGCGTGATTGTGACTAGGGCTTGAATTTGAACTTGAACTTGACATCGACTTGACTTAACGTCGGTGAGACAGTGACCTGATTGGAAAGTGACAGGGTCCATAAGCAAATTTTTCATGATTTTCACTTGATAGCAATAGACTTGAACACGTAATAGGGCCTTAGGAGACAAGAAGCCCCAACTGGAAATTAAGGGCCATGATGACGACGAGCCCCCTAGCAGGCTTTGAGACAATGTATTTACGGTTAGAGTCAACATAGGAAGGTGGATAGGTTGTATGGATGAGTTCCCCAACAAATGTACTAACCTAAGGTCAGATGGCTTTACTTCTTGGGATTCAGTCAATGAGTCCTTGAAGTGACCAAAGAAGGCTATGGTTCGAGAAATAAAAAGGGTCAATTTGTGGCTAAGGGTCAATGATGTGGCTAGATGCTGGGGGCTAATGATGTTGGTTCAAACATGAGTCTATGTCAAGGTTCTAGATTGGAAAAACCATTATCAAATTCTTAGCAAGTCAAAGCACTCAAAAGCTCAAACGATTTAATGTTGATGTGGTCGAACCTCGAAAAGGCTTCCTACGTATCCTTACGGAATCAGACCACCGTAGTTCTGATGGCGATTTGGACAATGCCTCGTGTGAGAGGGCTTTTGTGGTTGTAATGTGAGGCTGTGGTTGAGGGTTGAAAAAAGGCTTGATGATCATGAGTGAACCCACGGTACGCAGTGTGCTTTTTAGACTTTTGCTTTTTTTATTTGATCTGGGCTTTGAGCTTTGGATTTGCATTTTGATTTTGACATTGATTTGCATTTTTATGATTTTCATTGAACTTTGTATTTTTTTTGTTAGTTTTTTTTTTTTTTTTGCACGTGTCTTTTCCTAGCACCGTTTGGTCCAAAGGTTAGGTAGATGTGGGTGATGAAAGAAAGATAGGCTAAATGGTAGTGTTTGTGGCTCAAAGGGTTGCAAGGGATTTTGATTTGATGTGACAAAGGGAATGGAAGGAGGGGTTATTTTGTGAAGCTGTGAAAGAAGGCCTCTCTTGGGCATTGTCAATTTCAAATATTAAAATCAGTATTAGATTAAACCAATTGTGGCCAATCAGTGTTGAGACTTGCATAGAATTAGAAAATAATATTGCCAAAAACAAATGATCATTGAAAGTACACGGTTATTGTATAGGAAGAGACTACATAGACTCAAGGACAGAATTGAAAGGGACACATGGCTAGGACTAGGACTCTATGACTCAATCCAGAGAAGGCCGCAAGGATCATTGATCCGCACCTTGGGGTGACTCATGAGGCTTTGATGGTAGTGGTGTTTGATGTTTTTCCAGTTGGCCAAGGAGGTATAGGATTAGGCATTTTTTTTTGTGGATGATGGAGGGTCAAGAGACATGGGCTTTTTGTGGAGGTAGGATTTGTTTGACTTCTTGCTCTTTGGGCCTATCACGGGGATCGTGACTGAAAACTCCGACTTAGTGGACCGGACACTTGTTTTGAAATGGATAAAGTTTGAGTGTTGATTTGAAACTGGACTTGAAAACTGGACTTGAATGGGCTAGCCTAATTCTAATTTAAGGTGCTAGACTCGAGAAAGATTCAACCAAAGATGGGGCCTATTTCAGAATTAGGACCTCTTAGACCTACGAGCCACTTGAAATTGAATGGGCCTAGCCTTGAATCAATTCCTAGGGTTGAGTCTATGATCGAACCTAGTTCAGTTTTAAGGTTCTTAGATTGAAGTTGAAGCGAACCTAATTCAGATTCAAAGCTCTTGGGTTGAACCTAATTCAGATTTAAGGTAGGTTCTTGAATTAAGAATTGAATGAAACCTAATTCAGATTTAAGGTTGAATTGAACCTAATTCAGGTTTAAGGTTCAAAGGTTGGAATCTTAGTCAGATTGAGATTCTTGGATTGGAATCGAACCTAAGTCAGATTCTAGGTCGAATAGAGTTTGAAATTGTATTTGAAATGGGCCTAATGGATCGTCAAACTTCATGTCTTGAACCATATATTAATAGACTGGGCTTAGTGTTTGGTTAAGAATTTGGACTGAATGAAGAGTCACAATATACAAGCACATTGATTGAAACACAAATCAAATTTATTCACTTAAGGTCAGGATCTAATGAACTATAGGTCGGCTTGGTTAAGTCTGATAGTGTACCATGCCTAGAGAGAGCTGGGTCCAATTTCACCACCACAACATTGGTGATGTATGGCCGAGATACCCCTTATATACACGCATCTAGTAACACGTGCATACGCGGCATGGGCGGGATAGGACTTACCTTAGCCATGTGATCCATTAACCACATGCAACCAAGGTAAAATCCCCCTTTAAGGTGATCTCGAGCATAGAACATGCCCATATTGAGACCAAGGTGCCTAGGACATGACGCTATTCGAGGGTCACAAGCAAAATTCAATTGATTATGAATATGGAACTACGAGACTTTCAAGTCTGTCCACTCACCAAATGGTGATTATCCCCAGCGAAGTCGCCAAAAAACTGTAGGGCTTTGCCCCGCCTTAGGGGGGCGTGACCTCAGCTTCAGTTTCATGGAATTGAGCCATGGATCCGCATGTGAATGCGTTGGGATGTGTTGTCGAATTGAGGGATCGCCACCGTGCCTATATAGGTTATTCACGGACGCCCGAAACATAGGGGCCAAACTAGTGGCCCCACAAATAGATCCAGTAACCAAAGTGTGGGTTCGGGACATGGTACGGATTGAATCAGTAACCCAATCCGCGCCGCATGTAGCGGCCTCTACTCGGTCTCATTGTAGTTCCATAAATCATAACAATTGAATTCAAAGAGCCTATTGAATTGATCTTGAAAGCGCACTAATCTATATTATTAGGTGAGTTGCTATTATGTACAAACAATGACTTCTACCATAGATAAGGCGATCACTTTGATTGTTATCAATATTAACAAGGTGCCTAAAAAACTGGTCGTCCATGATTATCTGACTTTAACGTGATACGCATAATTTCCGGTCTTGTTTAGGCAATATATACAAGTGTCACAAAAAATGTACAAACGAGACATGAAGACAAAGGTTAGTAAAGCATAATATACATGTATATCCTTCTCACCTTGTCTCTGCGAATAAGCAAATTGTTAAAGTAAAAACTAAAAGGTCTTTGCTTGAATGCTAATCAAGACAAATAAACACGTTAGTATTGACAATAACAATATGCATAATAATGAATTTTGACAAGATGATGATGATAATAATAATAAGTGTTAATGAAAACGAATTTGAAAACATGAGTGACAATCCTACATATTTACATGAATCAATTAAAAGGTGGGTTTCTACATTGTGTTAATTGAATTAAAACTCATAATAATGGTTAATCAAATTAAGAGAGACAAAAGGAATTAAAAAAGAGTGAAAAATATGTTTTTGTGTAGTAATCTCAGATTTATACCTTGATTTCGTTCGTCGAATCGATTCGAAAAGAGGCGCGAGACTCGAATTTCAATGAGTATGTGTATGGGACAGAGGACTATGATAAGGCTTGTGGTTGTCCTAGTATAGCCGTGGGGTCGTGAAAAGTTGAGTCGTCGAAAGTCCTGTGTCGAGTCGTCAAAAGTTGGTCGTGAAAGTTGTTTAAAACCGAGAGCAAGGCCGTATATATAGGTGCGGAGAGACAAAGCACAAAAATGAGCGTATATACACTCATTGGGAGTATATACGCTATGATGAGCGTATATACGCTCATGTGGGAGCGTATATACGCTCATGGTGAGCGTATATACGCTCCTTTGAGCTATATACATTCAGTATTTTTGCCTTAATTTCGAAGATTTTTCTTATTTTGCAAGATCACGGATGAATCTAGATATCCCCTCCTCCAAGAAACGCGTATCTAGGAGTTCTAGGGATTCTGGAACGTTTCGTGTATTTTTTTGGTATTTTCCGTATTTTCTGCGTATTTCCTACGTATTTTGATATTTGTAAATATTGCAAAATTCATAGAAAATTGTAGAAAAATCAGAAAATAATCTAAAATACTGGTGAACTCAGAAAAATGTGAGGAATGTGATGAAAAATAGAAAACATGAGAATCACCAGTGTAAATTATTTTAAAAAATCTTCCAGTTAGCAGAAAATTCCGAAAAATAGAAAATGATTAAGGAAAATTCTTTTGGCCTCTTGTTTGACCTTTGCCTCATAATTTCGAGTGTGACTTCACATATTTTGAAATTTCTACGAGTTCAGTTGTGCCTTTTCGGAATCGAATCGGTCACAAAACGTGGTATGTTTCATCATCGATTACTCATTTGGGGAGACACATTTGGGTGTCTGCACTTGCCCTAACCCATTTTGCTTATGTGAGCTTTCTTTCTAGGACAATGCGTAAAGACATGATCTCTAATTATATTATTTGAACAGATTCGGTACCATAAATGAATGAAAAAGGATTAGATCCTATTGAAATGTAGGTTTTGTGGCTAATCTCTGTAATTCACCGTCATCTTGGAGATAATTGTTTTGAGATTTTTGCTGGTTGCTTCAATTGCCCCATTGGCTTGTGGCCAGTAAGGTGATGACTTATGGCCATGGATCCTACATTTAGCAATCAGATCCGCGCACTCTGCTTGATAGTGGGTGCCGGTGTCACCAATGAATTCATGGAGGATTCCTTATTGAGAAACGATGTTGTTCTCAACGAACTTTGCCATATGCTTGGCTTAAAGTTTCGTATATGACGCTGCTTCTGCCCACTCCATGAATTAGTCTTTGGCCACAAGTATGCCGGGTGGCGTAATCTTTCCTATTACGTCTATCCCCCATGATGGGAAGGGCAAGGGAGATATAAAATATATGCGTGATTTTATATGACAGCAACTGATTTTATTGCGATTTTTGGGATATTTTATTGATTCGCCTTGCCTTGAATAGTGAGATCGTAAAGAAATAAAATCCAGATAAAATCATATAAAATATAAGTATGATTTTATATGATTGCAACTAATTTTATTGCGATTTTCGGGATATTTGGCTAATTCACCTTTCCTCAAATAGTAAGATCGTAATGAAATAAAATCGAGATAAAATCAAATAAAATAGATGTGTGATTTTATATGATTGCAACTGATTTTATTGCGATATTGATTCGTTTTGCCCTTATTTGAAGATTGCGTATAATATAAAATCAAAATAAAATATCATTTCATTATATTTGATTGCGATATTCTAAAACAAAATCACTAATTGATTTGGGGAGATATTCATGTCAGCCCCACACTCAGGTGCGGCTCTGAAGCTCCCGAAATGAGCCGTTTCGCTCTGTTGCGCGTTTTTCTTCGGAAATTCATAACTAATTTTCCACAACTCCAAAAATTATGTAAAAATATGCATAACATTACTTGTAGAAAATAGTGTGTTGTGTTAAAATTTAATGAATTTTGGAATTGTTTTCGTAATTTAATTAATTATTGCAAAATTAATTAAATTGTTGAAAAATTCCAAAGTTTGCCAAAAATGCTTAGAAAAATTCAGACAACTTCCGTAAAATTTTAAAAAATGTATAAAAATAAGTTAAAATTATTCGAAAATTAAAAAATAATTTTTAAGGGTGCTTTGTATAGGTAAATCTGTCCGGTGCAGTGAAAACTTGCCTTTTTATGGTCTGTTAGAGTCCTAGCTCTCTCTTAATTCAGCTTGTGTGTTGCAAGGGGTGTCTTATCATCAGCGGTATTGGGCTAGGGACAAATATAGGTATCTACAACGTCTAATTACTCCATCGCTTATTATAGATTGCCCCTAATACTAATTTTTAGAGGCACACATGTTATGATGCTACTAAAACCACATACATTTAGTGGCTACCATAAAGTTGTCGCTAATTATTGGTTGCCCCGAATGCCGTCTTTTTTAGGCACACAAGTAATAGTACTGGTAAAGGCACTTATGTTTAGAGGCAACCATTAGGCTATCACTAACTATAGGTTGCCCCTAATGCCACCTTTTTGAGGCAGACAAGAAATATTTTAAATAAGACTACTTAAATTTAGAGACAACCATAGGTCCATCGCGATTTATTAGTTACCTCTAATGTCACCTTTATGGAACACTCAAATATTGTTGCCTAAACCACTTACCTTTAGAGGCAATTATATTTAGTAACTTCCAAATAAAATTAGGGACACTTTGATACGTCGTTCCCAATTATATTTAGATGCTAACATCAAAATTTTAAAAATTAGTTTATTAGAAGCACCAAACTTTTACAATGAAATATAAAAAATTATTATATATAGAGACACGAATATATATATAATATATATATATATATATATAAATATATATATATATATATATATATAATTATATATATTATATATTTCGAACAGAAAAACATCTGTACACAAACAACATTATAGCTAAATCATGACAACTATACATCCAATTTCGGACATATAAAAAAAGTAAAAGCTTATAACAAAACAATCCTAGTAAGGAGACATAATTTGCATCAATACCCTTTTTAGGTACCTCCTTTTATGAAGGGTTCGCCAAGATTAGGTCCATAATGTGCAATCCAACCCTGAATACATTAGAACTAAATCAACAGCTCGAGTACCAGAACAATAGAACCAATAGTAGCAGCAACAATGGATCTGACTCGGTAGCAACAATAGACTCCCTCTAACTCAGACACCTTTTGACTCGGACAACAACAAGAGGGGCAAGAGGAGATATGACTTGCAGGAGCGGGAGCAGGAGCAGAAGGTCAGATGTTCGATTTGTCCAGAGCATAAACTCGGCGCGTGGACAACAGCACTAGCATGGACTTGGATAATAACATAATCTATCTTCAACCCCATACTATCATCTGCAAGATAGCATTCAACCCCAAAATCAAGAATAAACCCATCTAAAATTTTAACATATACATATAAATATAATAAAATTACATATAACCTAACATAAGAAAATATTATTTCATTATTCTAACAAGATTTACTAAATGTTAAGGTTCATAATATGAGTCCTAAACTTAAAGGAAATAAAAAGGTCCAAGATGCAACATGGATACAAAGCAAGTTAACATGTAGTAGCAGGACATAGCAACAATTTAAACTCTTGACACTTAAATATTTAGCTAATTAATCTAATGAACTTTGAAAGAACTCAATTGTATTGCAATCAGGGATTCTAATATCCCAAAATGTAGGTTCATTTTGTGGTGGTGTAAAAACCTGAAGGAAAATATGCAGTTATAGGAAAAGCTGCAAAATATATGTTACATATAACAAACACAAAATCACATATAAGGATGACCTGAACCTATACAAATTGTGAAAAGAAGCAACACACAGACACTACAACAAATTGAGCGTTATAGCGACACTTTTGTTGCGACACTTTGGTAAAAGGGTCGCGCATATATTTAGGCGCAAAAAAGAAAATGCATGAAAGGATGCTTTTAAAGGTCAATATAAATTGTGACTATTAAAAGTGTCACAATATGAGTTAATATCACGTGAAAATCACAAGTAAATTGCATTTTTTATTTTTTTAGAAAAAATAAATAAATTTTGGAGTGTTGCCGCTAATATTGCTCCACTACTATAGTACTGAACCGCTTTTTCATCGTCATTCACTCACGCACTTCTTCTTTGTAAAACAAAACATGCATATTCGATCACCACCTTCAATCAACAATGGCATCCATCAAATCCCTTTCATTACTCAGAATTAAATCAACCATGACATCAAACAAATTCTCTTTTTTATCATTAAAGTTTTTGTTTTCAATTTCATACACCAATTGTCGTTCTACTTAGATTTCAATTATCAAGGAGTTTTTGATTTCAATTTCAATTCGATCAAGAAGAAGTTACATCAATTATCTTGATAATTTGAGGTAAGAATTCTCTTTCAATTGCAATCTCAGTTTTCATTCTATGTAAGCGTTGAATTAGGTTCAATTTTGTTCGAATTTGGAATTAATTGAGCTTGAAATTCTGGTTTAAATAATCTTTGTATTTGTTTGAATTTTTGGTTCAAATGGGTGAATTTCTTATTCAAATTAATTTGAATGAGGTTCATGAAATAAAGCTCAAAATTATTATTAGAATTATTTTTTTAATTTTTTTGGATCATATGGTACGATTTCATGAACTTCGTCCAATTTTCTAGGAATTTAGGTAGTGGTGCTAGCATGTTCTTCAGGCGAAGGTGTTAGTGGGTTTACGTTTGTTTTGAATTTGAGAGTTTGTTGGGGTTTTGATTATGTTTTTCTGATCTTAATTATATATGTGTTGTGGTATTAATTATGATACATGTCTTTGTTAGTGGTTAGTTAAGATAGATATCTATTTGTTGATTAGCTATAAGATAACTTTGTTAGATATCAGTAAGACAGTAAGATATCTTTGTATTAGTTGTGGGTGGGTGTGTGAGTGTGTGGAGATGAATAAAAGAAAGGCAAAACAGAGCAAAAAAATGCAGGGAGGCTGACAGATAAGATAAAGGGAAAATAGAAAGCAAGGACTAGCTATATAAAATTGTAAACTGTAGTGCTAGATTATCACTCGATCTCCCTTTGGATGCTGTATGTGGTACTTGATGCTTGAGCCCTGACACTTTGCCTGGTTAGGGACCAAAACCAAATTTTCTGAGAATACATGATCTAATGTATTCACAGAGATTGTTATCATTACAGTTCAAATCTGCCTTCCAGAAGCAGGTTTTAAATTAAGTAAATACATGAACCTGGTTTGCTTTAATTTACATTTTCCAAGATCAAGGGGCAATAAAAACAGGGAAAGACTAGTTGATGCTGAATTGCTGATTAAGCATGCAAAGTTTGAGCCTTGGCTATTTTTTTCCCCCTATCTCAAAGTTCCAGATGTACACGTAAATGAAAAATCAAGCAAGAAAAGCCACTTAGGAAGGGAAAAAATACGGGGAACAAAATATACCTGAAGGTATATGCTTGTGTCATATTGGCTCTTTAAAGCGTACTCATTAAATACTGAAGCCAAAGATGGAACTATAACCTGTAGTTTGTTTTTCAAGCATATAAACCAGTATAGATATACACTTCACTACAGTTCCATATAAAAAGAGTGGAAACTATGTACATTTAACAAGTATTCAAGTTCTTTTAACAAATATCCCTGGTTGCTTATCATTGCATTACGTAAAAAAAAATTAACAAAAATTCTAGAATTCCATTAAATAAATCTATGTTACTTGGACTTGGATGAAGTGTCAAGTGTCGCTCTAGGTGACAAGCATCAAACTCGCCCAATTTCTTGAAAAAAGTAGTGTTTTGAATTCAAAATGAAGTGTCAAGTGTCGGTGTCGGTTTCTGACACGAGTCATGTCGACACGGACACGTGAGGTAAAAGAAAGTATCCGAGTAACATAGAAAAAATAACAAAAAATAAAATAAACCATAATCATGGTTTATTTTATTTTATATGTTGAAATCAACGTTAAATCATCTAAACATGAAGAAAATAAATAGGCATGTCACTTACAAAAATCACTGCGTAAATGTATGCCAATGTTGCAAGGGGTAGTCCCATGGCAGCAGTACCCTCAGGCATGGAACGCAGTTGATTGACACTAATGCCTATGAGTATCAAAGCTAGAGCTTCCCACTAAAAAAAAATTAAAAAAAAAATAGATACTTGAATGCTTCAACTCATAAGGTTAGCACCTGCAGTAACTTCAACGTTTTTTCAAGGACAATTGGTAAAGTGTTAGGAGGTGTGTGAGTACATAAATTGAAGCTCATAAACTCTACTTTCTCTGAAAAATATTGGAAAATCTCTGAAAAATCAGTTTCTGGTATTTTGGATCACTCGTTTATGCCTAGTCAGAGGAAATCTGCCAATTCTGACCATCCAGTAATAGTGCACTCAATAATAACAGCAAATGATTTTTTAGAAATTGTTTTAATATTTTTCACAGAAAGTAGACTTGATGCTCTTCAATTTGACTACCTACATGCCTCCTAAATCTTTACCAATTGTCCTAGAAAAATAGTTGAAGTTGTTGCACCTACTAGGATCCGAACTGACTAAACAATGAAATAAAACTCTTAAAATCTAAATAAAAATTACACCATACATAAATGACATAAAATCTGGTTGGGTCATAAGAGGGTCTAAAAATCTAAATAAAAATTACACCATACATAACCTTTTGTTAGTATTTCAGAATTATAATTCAAGTTATAAACCTGCATTGTCGGCATAAAAAAAACATGAAATAAGAAATTAAACACTTACTAAAATCTAAACTCAATGTATTATACTCCTTTGATCCTCTGTAAATGTAATAATGAAAGGGAGATTAATATTGAAGGCCTTGAAGTTGATATTAAGCCGACGCCTTTCTTTCGACAATCACTTCAGTCCAATATCAACCGTAGTCGTACGAAGAAAAAGGCTTGTTCTGACAAAGGCAAATTCCATCGTATTTACAACCAATCAAAATTTTCAATATATCCTGTTTTGAATGAGTGTCCAATCTGACCATGCTAAATTTTCTTCAATGGTGGTCTTAAGCTCTAAGTATTTATGATGTACCTTTATATCTTAGGTTGAAATTGTTCTGATTTGGCTATATAGATTTTTTATCAACAATTCCCCGGTTAAATCATCTAGATTCCTTGTGGAAATCACATTGTCCATTGATTAAGGATGCACCATTTGTTATGTTATGTAATACAGAATAGATAGTTAGCTTATAACTAGACTCTATGTAGGCCATTATATTGTGCTACAAATATAATATCATTCTTGAAGTTACCAACCTCTTTGTTTATTACAATAGTATATCATTTAATTTTGAGACTATGATTGGGCTTGGTGGTCATTTGTACATGAAGTTTTTTCAGTATCGATTTGTACATGTCTTTAATTACAAGATAGATAAGTACGAATTGCAAAAAATGTCTTTACCTATTATTCATAACTACCAATTCCCAAATATTATTCATATTAGTTTGGTATCTAAATGCTAGAAATATTATTTTGATTAGTGACTTCTAATATACAAGTATCTAAGTAAATAGAAATACACAAGCATCTATGTTTATGCAACAATATATGAAAATTTATCTTTAGAACTCTAACATGTCTTATGTTCTAATATCCTTTTTGACAGGTAAAAGTTGCGTCAGTCCTATTCAATCCACTTCTGKTGGTGCACGTGTCAAACTAAGGTAAACTTTTTTTCTTTCAAATTTGTTATTCTATTTTTTTAGAGCCATGATTCTAAATTATTAAGAATGGAAACTCTCTCCAATGTTGATTTTAGAAGTATGCATGTACTCTTTAGCCTAACCAATCTTAAACTATGATCCTCAAATAGGTTCAAAGTGCTACTGTTTAGTTGTCGCCCCATTGCTTGTTCCAACTTTCATTGTTACTTTGTTGCCTACTTTTATTGTTATWTTTTTATGGTTGTCATTATAGTGCGTTGCTTCCTTTGGTTGGTTTTGATAATGTGAAATTCTATGCGATATATGCTTAATATTGATGCGAGGTCTATTTGAAAGCATGACATTACTTAAAGTAAATGTCATTAATTAATTTAAGGGTTATGCTATACGTATCCCTTATGGCTACATATAAAATTCAAAAATGGAAAAAAAAAATAAATTAAATCATCATTATACATTCAATGTTACAATTCATCTTAATTTCATAAATTATTTCCATTTAGGTAAATATTTAATGCATATAGTAGCCCTTAGGGCTACATATAGCTTTTCCCTTAATTTAATATTATTAATATCTCTCGGTAAAATTGTTTATTCTTATATAGAAATGGATACAAATTGGATTGATCTACCAGTATGCCACCCTGATTATGCACTGGTTGTATACAATTCATTGAATTTCTAAGAATGACGTGGTAGAAGGAAAAATTCTATGTCCTTGTAAGTCTTGTAAGGTGGAAAATGGTTTTCGGTGACTAAAGTAGAAAAACACATTTTATTCAAAGGATTTTTTAATCATATAAAATTGGATTTTCCATGGAAATAAGGACTTGCGTGAGCGTGTTTTGGAAGTGATAGAGAGATACTAGTGAAGCATTCCATAACAAACTAAAACTTTCATAGGCAGAGATGATATGGATGGTCTACTCATGTCAGCTTTAGGTTTGATATACCTCCTTATGAACCAAACTTTAAACCACAACAAAACTACGAATCTAACGAGGAACCTAACGAGTTACCAAACGATGATGGTAGTGAACCTGAGGCTGAGCCAGACGATTCCACAGTAGAAGAAGAGGTCAAATATCAGAAGCTTCTTCAAGCTTCCAATGAAGAGTTTATGAGGGGTGTACAACTTTCTCGAAATTATCGTTCATTTACACTTGTTTCACTTGAGTGTATGAACCATGGTCTGCAAACCTTTTAATATTTTGCTTACGCTTTACTTGATGCATTTCCCCAAGTAAAAGAGTACTTCTTTTTATTTTCAAAGTAAGAAAATGATTAAGGACTTGGGTCCAGGGTATAAGAAAATTGATGCTTGTCCAAATAATTGTATTTTGTATTGGGTTAATATTCAGAGAAGGATAAGTGTCATATTTGTGGTACATCAAGATAGAAGCAAATCAAAGGTAAGGAGGGTAATGCAAGTCGTCAAGGCCAAGATCAAGATCAAAATCAAGACACTTGCAAGAGATGGGCCACACTGCAAAAGTTATGCGATACTTCCCTCTTATTCCAAGATTGAAGAGAATCTACATGTCATCTAAAACAGCCGAAGACATGAGGTGGCATGATAAAGAGCGTGATAAGGATGATATACTTTGGCACCTAGCAGATGCCTTAGCATGGAAAAAGTTTGATGAAAGATATGATGATTTTAGTTCAGACCCTCGTAGTGTTCGGTTAGGACTTGCAAGTGATGGCTTTAATCCTTATCGTCTTATGAACACTACTCATAGTACGTGGCTAGTGGTTTTGATTCCTTATAATCTTCCACCTTGGTTATGTATGAAACCTTCATCATTTATTTTGTCAACTATTATTCCCGGTAAAGTTGGGCCTGGGATCGACATTGATGTGTATTTGCAGCCATTATTGGTGTACGAATTGAAATTATTGTGGGCAGGTGTTGATGCTTTTGATGCTTATAGTGGAGAAAGATTTAAGCTGTGGGTGAGTTTGCTTTGGACTATAAATTACTTTCCGGCTTATGCAATGTTGTCAGGTTTACCAACAAAAGAATATAGAGCATGTCCTTATTGCATTAATCTCACACCTTCCATAAAATTTGCTGGRAAAATTTGTTATTGTGGTAATCGAAAATGATTACCATTGGATCATCCTTATCGATTTGAAGGTGAGAAGTTTGATAGAATGGTACAGCATGGTAAAGCTCCAATTCGACCTAGTGGTACAGATATTTTAAGGCACCAAGAAAAGGTTGAGTATGTTTATGGCGACCGAATTAAAGGGAAAAAAAGAAAAAAAAAGGGGAGAAGATGAGGATGAGTTGATGCTAATGCTAACGATGATGTAGTAGGTACTAAAAAAAGTATCTTTTTTGAGTTAGAATATTGGGAGCATAATCTTTTGAGGCATMATTTAGATGTAATGCATATTGAAAAGAATGTGTGTGACAACATTTTGGGAACACTACTAGAAATGGATAGGAAGAGTAGAGATGATATGAGTGCTAGAAAGGCCATAAAAAAGTTTGGTGTTAAGTCACATCTTTGGGCTAAATTAAATTCCAATGGAGAGGAATACATACCTCCTGTATCATACTCCATGTCTTCTGAGGAGAAAGAAAGGTTTTTAAGGGTTTTACAAAAACTGAAAGTCCCTGATGGATATGGATCTGACCTTTCAAGGTGCGTGAACAGTAAGCAACGAAAGTTAATAAATTTAAAGAGTCATGATAACCATGTTTTGATGCAAGACACTCTTCCTGTTGCTTTAAGAGATTCCAAATCTACAAAATTGAGTGACTTGCTTGCCAAGTTGTCTTCCTTTTTTAAGAAGCTTTGCTCCACCTCTCTTGATAAAATAGAGTTTAATAAACTCCAAGATGAACTTATTCTGACTCTTTGTGAGTTGGAGATAGAATTCTTGCCTCCTTTTTTCACAATAATGGTCCATTTGGTGATTCATTTAGTAGATGAGGCTAAACTTGGTGGACCTGTGCAATATAGATGGATGTATCCTATTGAGAGGTTAGTTATTCAAGTTGAATTCAAATTTAATTCAACTCAGGTGGTCGTGTAATTGGGAAGGATCATAAGCTTAAACTTGATGACAAAAGCTTAAAACAAGTTCACCGTTATGTCTTGTTACATTGCGATGAGTTGAAAGAGCTTCTCGAGTAAGTCATAGACCAAGTTCATCTCATTGAATAACTTGTATTATAAATAACCATAATTTCTATTTCTTCTCCCCACATGTAGTGAATTTATACAGCAAAAGCGACATGACACAAAATCCACAAAATCTAGTTGATGAAAATAAGTGGATCATTAATGAATATGGTGATTGGCTGCAAAATCAGGTTACTTTACATTAAATTTGGAATATGAGAAGATAATTATAAAAAAAAAATATTAATATATTAAAGATTTTTTTGTGGTAGGTTCATTACATAGATATGAACACAAAAGATGGGAAACTGAGAAAAGCTTTGGCCGGTGGTTTGAAATGTTATGGTACCAGAATGAAAGGTTTAATAATAAATGGCTACAAATTYCAAGCCATGGATCGTGATTGTCTTCTAAAGACACAAAATTCTGGAATTATGGTCGAAGCGGACGGAGAAGCCTACTATGGAAAACTMAAAGATATCTTCGAATTAGACTACTATGGAACTTTCAAAGTTGTATTATTTTGCTGCGATTGGGTAGATATACATAGGGGTGTGAGAACAAATGAAGATGGTAGTGTTTGTGTCAATTTCTCAAAGTTGATGCATATGGGTCGTAATCTACAAGATGATCCATTTGTATTCTCATCTCAGGCAAAAGGATGGTTGCATGTTGTTAAAACAAAACCTAGAGACTTATTTGATTTAGGCGATACTTTACTTTAGTTGTGAGGCGGGTGATTAGTAATAGTCGTCTTTTTCTATTGTTTTGGGGATGTTTTCCATTTAATATAGTCTAGTTTGAATTTGCGGTTGTATGAACATTTGTATCTTACTGCTTTGAAATGCTTTATATTTCAGTATTTGTTTGAACATTGTAACTTACTTCTTTGAAATGCTTTATATTTCAGTTTTTGATATTGATAATTTTATTCAATCCATTACTGTCTCAATTTATACATTTTTCTTGAGTTAAGACACAGGAAGAGTGGATGGGATGGAGGGTGTGATTCAATTATAAGGTAAGTACTGGATCTTAAATAAGGCCATGTTAAGGGGTTTGAGAATGGAATGTTAAAGATGCATCTAATTTTCTTCTTTTCCTCTCTTTTGTGTGCATATATTTTCTTTCTTGGCCGCTTGTTTTCTATGATATTACCATTTGCCCTAACGGGGATGGATCTTATTGAACACAGGATACAATCTTTTATACAAGTTTGATGTGAGAAGAAAAGGGATATATAAATAATCTACTTTAGTTAACCAATTAGGGGCAGGGTTATCATCATTGTGGTTGGCAAATTTACTGATTTGCAGTAAAGATCTTAATGATGTGCACGTTGGATTTGTATCTCAGGGTTTCTAGTGTGTTCTAGCCTTGTTTTATGGTTGATTAAGAGGTTTTATTTTCAAATTTTAAATTGAAGTTGTTTCATAAAACATAAATATGTGKATGCTTTATATTTHAKTATTTATTTATGATATCMTATGAGTTGTGGTTAACTAATTRTTTTTATTTCTTCTWAWTTAGGAAATGAGTTACCGAAGTAAAAGGACTTTTGGAGCTATGGGCTGTGATGCAACTGTTTCACAAGATAAGCAATGCAACACCGCAAACCTTGCAACATAACAAGTTTCAAAACCTTCTAGTAGTCCAACCTCCTCACTTGCTCCTAAACCCGCTAGCCTTGCAACCACATAAAATCCTAAACCTTCTAGCCTTGCTACCTCACAAGCTCCTAAACCCAGTAGCCTTGCAACCTCACATGCTTCTAAAACGTCTAGCCTTGCAACCTCACATGCTTCTAAACCTTTGACCATTCCATCATCACAACCGCCCAAACCACCTTTGGAGACAAGTTCTAATAAATGTGGACCATTTGGCCCTCCAAAACAGCAAGCATCACAGACATTTGGGTACATATCAAAACCAATCAAGTCGTCATTGGCTGCAAAAAACATTACAACTTTTATTGTATCTCCATCTATGAATGCTTCACAGTCTTCAATGCATAAAAAAAACCAAGCTAAAACATCTAACTTGTCACAACCACTCTCTGACAGATCAAAACAGCGTACTCGACCAAATCTTGGAGCAAGGTAAATCAGGGACCTCGCAAGTGCAACAACTACCACCCTTATCCACAACACAAAAGAACATCCTACTACAGCAACAACAACACCCTTTGTAATGTTGCAACAAAAAGAAGTAGAACAACCTCAAAAAGAGATGTAGAAGCCACCACACTCACATATGCAACAACCTATTAGTTCACTTTCCACTAAAATGAAATCTCCATTTCCAAAAAGAGTTGTTGCTGCACCTACAGGAGCAAAAAGGCCTGTTATGTCACAAACTTCCCCTTCTATATCAGAAAATTTGATATTTGAGCATAATCTAAGTCGAAAGCATGTTAACAATGAATCAATCCCTGAGATTCGAAGCAAAGTGCCTCAACAAATGGAACGATCTCTTGAACCTTATCATGCTGAATGTTATCAAAGGGAAAATCATAGCTCGGAATATCTGTTGTCTTACAATGTCGACTTGAATGAAGATGTCAATAGAGGTACAAGTGCGAAAAAGGCAATAGCTTCTTGACCTCGACGTCGTACCGTTGTTCCAAATTGGCTAGAAAATGTGAAATTTGACGAGAAAGAAGAGGTTATAGCATTTGGTAAGCATGTCCAAAGATTGAATATTTAGCAAAATATATATGATATTTTTAAATATATTTGAATTTTCTTATTTAGATGATTAATTTTATAGTATGCTCTCTCTTATTGCTTATCACTTTCCTAAAAACATAATATTTAGTTATTATGTGAAATAGAATATTAATGACAACACTTGACTTTTTAGATACAAAAGGAAAACGTCACCTTGTAAAGGGTCCCGTTCAAGTTCGAGATATTTGGACTAATGGAGAGTTAAGATACTATGTTGAATTCAATGACTTAAACCAACCTCTTGGAAAAGGTGGATCCATTCTTGTGAGTTTTCTCGGAAATGTTGCAAAAAGAGAAGCCTTTTGTCCCGTTGGTTTGACTGATTGGCATAAGATGAAGAAGAAAATGAAAGTTGACATTGTGACTATTGTTCCGGTATTTCCTGTTTGTTCATATTGTTTCAAATTAAATTACATTGGCTAAGTATCTTACTGATATATGAAATTTGTTTGTTCATATTGTTTGTCCTCTAATAAATTGCATTGGCTAACCTTTTGGTGTTTGATTGAGTATTGACTTCCTGATTTGTGGTGGATTCGCATGATGCTTTTGGTATATTTGTTCTTACATGGGTATAATCACTACTACAAAAAACGCCGAAGACAACCCCTAAAAAAGTCCTAAGATAACACCTATAGGGGTTCTTAAGCTCAGTGTTCTCTTACATGTAAGAGAACACCTATAAGAAGGTGTTTTCTTACATTGCAACATACAAAACACTTCTTATAAATAAGTGTTTTCACTGGGTTAAACGAAAGAAAACACCTATCTAAAATGGATGTTTTATTTACACTAACAAACAAAACACATATCTCAAACACATGTTTTGTTTATAATAGTAAAGAAAACACCTATGTTAGACAACCATTCTCTTATTATAATTAACTCTTTTTTATAAAAAATTATAAAAGAGGCTGTTGCTGCTGTTGTTGTGTGACCTGCTGCTGGTGTCGCTGCCTGCCACTGCCGTGGTTGTTGCTCGTCGCCGGCCCATCGCTACCGGACAGAGGTCAATCGAGGATGAGAGAGGGAATTTAGTGAGATAAAGACTCCAATGGCGATTTCCAGAAATTGAGGGTTTTGCTCCTCTTTTCACTGACTTCACTATGGGTAAGAAGCGTCGAGGCACTCCTCCTCTCCCTACTTCTTCGCGTTTTTCGTTCTTCTTCTTCATTAATGTTGGCTGGTGGTCTGCAATCGAATGCGATTTCGCGGCTTAAGGGTTCAGATCCGTTGGATTCTTTCGATGATTTGGATGTAAGTGACTGTTCTGCTGGTCGTGCTACTGTGCGCGCTGCTGTGACGGATGTTGCTGGTTGTGCTGCCACTCTCGCGGCGTCGTCTGGTGATGGTCCGGTGGGTCCCAGTGTTGCTGCAAGTACTGCTGTGAAATCTGCTGCGATGGGTGTTTTTGTTAGTCGTGCTGCCACCTGTGGTGTGTCGACTGTTCAGGCTGGTTCCGAGGGTGTTCAGGTGGATCCCAACGGCTCACTACCTTCGCCTTCTGCTCCAGTAATGGCGGAGCCTTCTTTTGAGGTTTGGAATTCCCTTTTTCAAGGGTCGTTGGCTTCACGAGGTATGCCCTTGTCGTTTGTTCCACCCACTACTTTGAATGGTAATGTTGTTGCTCAATTGGACGCTACTGAGATAGCGAAGGGGTCGGCTAATTGGGACAATGCTGWGATTTTATATGTGTTGGCTAATACTCCTTCTATGGCTGGTTTATCAAAATTTATTGAGCTTAAGTGGAATTTTGCGAAGAAACCTGCGATTTTKAAGCATGTTGATGGTTATTTTGTGATTCGTTTTCTCTCGGGTGCTGATAAATATGTTGTTCTCCATAATGGTCCATATGTGTTCAACAGTAGGCCTGTTGTAATTAAACCTTGGACCCCTGCTTTTAATTTTCACAAGGAAATCCTTACCCATGTTCCTCTTTGGGTTCGTTTTCCTAATTTACCATTGAATTGTTGGACTTCAGGTTCCTTAAGTCGCATCTGTAGTGTCTTGGGTGCTCCTCTTTGTGYTGATTCAKGTACTACAAATCAATTGCGGATCTCCTTTGCGAGAGTTCTTATTGAAATGGATATCACTAAGCCCCTTCCTAAGACAATACACATTATTGACCCTACTGGACAAAATTTTGAACAAGGTGTATGGTACGAATGGACTCCTCCCTTTTGCCATAAATGTAATAAAATGGGACATAAATGTTCTGATCCTGATGGGGCAAAGACTAAGCCTAAGAAACAAAAGTCTCATGGTAAACCTATGGACCCTAAGGCTACGGAGGATGCTATGAAGTGGATTCCTAAGGTGGTGGATGGTGCTCCGGACCCTGTCTCTACTGCTGGACCTTCTACATCTCTAGCTGATGTGGTTCCTGCTTGTGAACCAGCTCCTAGTGCTGTTCCTGTGATGCCTGCAATTGCCCCTATGTTTCATAATGTTGTATTTTCTGATGCTATTGTTATGCATACCCCTTGTAATACTTGGTGAGGATGATGGGTGGCAAAGGGTGACTAAAGGTTCTAAGGAGCGACTGTTGACCAAGGTTGCTCCTGTGGTTCAGTCTAATGCTTATTTGGCTTTAGCACCTATTGCAGCAGACTCTGGTGAGGTGGTAGTTCCCCTAGCTGTTAGGGATAGTCCACCATCACCAGGATGAAGCTTTGCTCTTGGAATGTTAGGGGCCTCAATGACCCCTCCAAATGCACTGAGCTAACACATTTCTTATCTTCTTAGCATCTCACTGTTTTTTGGGCTTCTGGAGACTAGAGTGAAATCAAATAAGGTGGTTGCCATTCGAAAACGTCTTGGTTCTTGTTGGCAGTGGATTGATAATAATTTGTTTTCGCCTAAAGGGCGGATTTGGATTGGTTGGCTTGCTGAAGAGGTTGATTTGCAGGTTCTAGCTGGACATGAGTAGTTTTTGCATTGCAGGATTTTGCACAGGTCCTCTAACCTGTGTTTCTTTGTTTCCTTTGTCTATGGACTGCATACGGTGACTGATAGGCAGTCTCTTTGGGCTGATTTGACTGCTTTGCAGGTGGTGAATCATCCTTGGGTTATACTTGGTGATTTCAATTATGTGCTTTGTCCTGAGAATAGACTTAATGGTGCTGCTATCACTAGTTATGAAACAAGCGATATTTCACTTTTTGTGGTATTTCCTATACTACTGAACTGAAATTACTGGCCCATATTATACATTGGGTTGTACAATAAGGCCTTGGTACTGGTAGAATCCTTCTAAGATTGATGATGGTGCTTTGTAATGCTGTTTGATGCAGGACTTGGACATATTGAGACTTTAAGTTTTACACAGGTCCCATCTCTTGATCATTCTCCTCTCCTTGTGATTTCAAATCTGAAATTCAAGGAGAGTAGGGCTTTCGTTTCCTGAATGTTTGCCTGTCATGTTACTTTTGACCATCTTGTGACTTCTGCTTGGTCTAACTGTTGATGGTAGCTCTATGTATCCGTATTTGGACAAAATTACTAGGCTTGTAAAAAGAGTGCTGAAAATCTTTACATTTGAGAATTTTCGAAACTCTGATATTCGAATTGAAGTCCAGGCCAATCTTGAGCAGGTCAGGTGAAATTCTATTGAGTCCGCATGTAGCATCTCATGTAGGAACAACATTTGTATGTCTGAGCTAAAACATTGGACTCTGTTTCTGAAAGCATCTTGAGGCTAAAAAGTTCGGCTACTGTTTCAGTTAGTGATTCATATCCATTTTTCTTTGCTGCTATGAAGCACCGGTAGAACCGAATAAATTGGTGACATCTTTAGAACTAGCTTTAGAGATATCTTCACACTCGGATGATAATTCAAGTTGAAATCTGATTTCTAAAAGCTCTCTAGAGACTAAGCATCTTATTAACGTAGTGGATCCGGATTGTTTGAGGCAATGCCCTGTGTGTCTGATGAGGCAAAGAATCTCTTGCTCAGGCCTGTTACTCATGAGGAAATTGAACGGGCTTTAAAGGCATTGAATGACTCGAGAAGCCCCTGTGTGGATGGTTTATATTACTTCTTCAAGAAGTCTTGGATGTTATCAAAGCAGATGTGTTTAGTGCTGTGCTCACTTCTTTCAAGACTGGTACAATGCTTCCACAATGGAATTGTACTTCCTCTTACTCTTGTCCCGAAAGTTGGATCGCCTTCTTCTGTTAGCGAATACCGGCCTATTGCCTATTGTACATTTTTACAAGATTATTTCAAAATTCTCACTGCCAGAGCTTGCTTTGTTGTTGATCATGTGGTTTTTGGAGGCCCAAGCAGGTTTTATTGCACGGGAAGCACATTGCTATGATGAGATCCTGTTGGCTATAGAGTTTAAAGTATATGGTAGAAGGCATCTGTACCGCCGACGGTGTATGCTTAAAGTAGACTTGGAAATGGTATGACTCAGTTGATTGGAATTCTTGGCTTTCTTCTCTACTGGTCTTTGGATTCCCTGCTTTATTGTGTTCACTGGGTCATCGGTTTGCATTTCTTCTGTTAGTTTCTCTGTGTTGAAATGTTTCCTTCTGTTCCTTTTCGAGCTCAGAGGGTTTGAGGTAGGGGATGCCTATGTCCCCTTTTCTCTTTGCCTTGGGATGGAGTACCTTTCTTCGATGTTTCAAACTGATGGCCAAGAGTCCTTAATTTCAATTTTCATCCTAGATGTGAAAGCTAGGATCACTCACACTGAGTTTCCGGATGAGCTACTTCTTTTCTCTCGAGAGATATTGGTTCTTATTCACTCTTGTATCAAGGCTTTTACTACTTTCTCCCGCACTTCACGGTTGTGGCCAATTTGACAAAAGTACGTCTATTTTGGTGGTACTTCATAAGAGGATGCAACTTCTATTAGTTTTTGCTGTTGGTATGCCTATTGGTTCTTTGCTTTTAGGTACGGTATGGGAGTTCCCCTATCTTCCAAGAGTTTGTTATAATGATTGCAAGTGCCTCATTGAGAAATCACTAGTCGGATTAGGTGTTGGGAGCCACAAGATTCCTTTCTTATGCAGGGACATTGCGAGCTTATTAGAGGTGTGGTTTTTCGTAGTGCAGACTTACTGGACAACAGATTCTTTGGTGTGTGGCCTAAGAAAGTTGTAAGGATTGAGTTGATGTGGCTTTTTTTAGTGACTGGGAAGTTAGTCGCCTTCAAGAAGTCCGTTGCCTGGAGTCATCTCTTCCTCCCAAGAGTTTTCGGGTGTTGGACATTATCCTTTTGAGCCTTTGGAATCAGGTTGGCTATTGACTAAAAATTTATGGATCTGCTCATAAAAGGACAGACTTGGGTGGGTGGAGTTAACCTACAGTGTCAAGAAAGTGACATGTGGAAGTATGCAAGTCCCTGCCAATTGTTTTGGTTACTTCGAAAATTCTGGACAAAAGGGTTGTTGATAGTTGTGGAGGATGGCCTCTTCTTAATCGCATAGGAAAGCTTTACTACTCGTCAGCTCGTATTCTTATATTCGCCCAGCTCCTAAAGTTATGGCGAAAACTATATCCAGTTACAATGGTGTATCCTAAAAGTGTGTTATTCTTTGCTGGCCTGTGATAGATTGAGAACTGCAGACAAGCTCAAAAGTGGATCTCCATATCTGCTGGTATGTGGAATGTGCCATTTGGCTGATGAGTTTGTCTCCCACCTCTTTTTAATTTGGTCCCTTCTCTTGCAGTGTCGGAGTAGTGGCTCCGTCACTATGATACTTTAGGTCGGTGTGTCTGGCGGAGGGGCAATAGCTTTGAAACTGCTAAGAAAACTGATCCCTGCAGATGTTCTTTTGTTAGGATTGGTTTTTAAAACTGAGTTTTATGCTTCTGGTGCAACATACGGAACTCTGTAATTTTAGACAGGACATCACTCATTGAGCATGTTGAAGTCTTATTGACTTCGTGGCTTCAGGCTAATTAGCTCATTGTTGGTTGGACTTGCCTGTGCAAGCTTGGCTTTTGTTTGTCTAGTCTTGATGCTTCTGTATTCTTCACCCTTCTCTAGAGTGGGGAATATAAAGACTTGTTTACTCTTACACTCTTGTAAAAATCTTTCATTTACAAAAAAAAAAATTATTAAAAAATGATATCTTATAAATAAAAATATAATAGCTATCATACTGAGTGTAGGTTATAATTTCGCAATACTCAACATCAAATGATACTCCAATTGAATATTATAATTTAAAGTTTTTCTGTACCCGGTTTTTGCGATTTAGTTGTTAAACTTTTTAAACCTTCCCAATTGTGCACTCGAAGTTTTCCACTTCTACCCCGGAGCGGAAATTGACTATTGTGACCTTTTATTTAATACCACTACCTTACCATGGTTGAAGATGCGATGGTGGGACTGAAATGAACTGAAACCTGAAACTGAAAGGATGGAAACATTGATAGATGATGGTGATGACAGACCGATCTCACCCATCAGTGCACACTCACAATCAGATGTCTAGCAATCTAGATTAACTTCGTTTTCTGTGCAAACAATATGTGTTTTTTTGAAACTGATGAGATTCTGTTAGAATGCAAACTGATTATGTCATTATTTTTGACACAGTTGCAAACTTGTTAGCAATGAACAGTTACAAACTAGGGTTTTTTGATGCAAAGTGTTTGTTTTATGTCAACTGTAAATTTCAGGAGAAACATATCATTTCAGAAAGATGCTAAATCATTCCAATTTTTCAACCATCCTGCATACTTAGAAATCTGCCATTGAAAAGTGAAAATGAAAAGAGGATGAAGAAAGACAGAAAGACAGAAATCGTGTAACAGGCAGAAAGTGAAAAAGTGAAAATGAAGAAGATGAAGAAAGGCAGAAATCGTGAAAACAGGAAGACATAAAAACGTGTAAACCCATAGGGTTATTTAAATTTAATGATGTTTAATTTAACTTTTTTTTTAAGGCCTTAAATGTGTTAATTTAGGAAATTAATTAACCAAGTTAACCATGGTTAAGGTAGGATTAAATAAAGGTCACAATTAGTAACGAAGTGAAAACTCGAGTGCACAATTGGGAAGGTTTTAAAAAGGTGTAGACAACTTAGAAATCGCAAAAACTCGGGGGCATAACTTAGAAAAACCCATTGAAATATTATCAAAAGTAACCTACATTATAACTTTACAAAATACTAAGGTATATAGTGTATACATTAAATAGTAGTTACAATGAGGTGAATGTTTGTGAGAAAGGGGCAGGGATGCAGGCATGCAGCCAAGTCAGGCGGGCATTTGGCCTCGATTTTCGTGCACCATCGCTCTATAGTAGCAATAACAGGAGTAAGGCAGCACCTGCAGCAGGTCCAGTTGCCTGAGCAACTTGCTTTGGGTTATGGRCCACTACAACAACAACCCCAACGAGTGCAGCAGGCACAACAGTAACAGCGAGGCGGCAGCAGGTCAGCAGCCTGATATATAAGTTGGGCAGCTCTTGCCTGTGGTATTGCAACAGCAGGTTCAAGCAAGCCTACATAATAGAAAATGAGATTATTACAGCTTAGTATCTCCTGATAACCTTTCAAGTTCGCAGCATATTACATCTTATACCAATTGATGTGTAATCGAAGTGAGCTACTTTGATCACAGATGGAATTCAACTAGTGTTTATGTGTTTTTTTGTGTTTTAGAATTTTTCGGGATACGAAAGTCAAGAGAAAGCAAGGGAATACTCACCCTATACTTAAGAGATATAACAAAGAGGAATACTCACTCAATGTTTGTGTTGATGTGTTAAGGAATACTCGACCAAAACAACAGCCACCTAAGATCAAGCTTTGGAATACTCGACCAAAACAAGAAATCTTCAATTTGAGATCAAACACTCGAAATTGGAAAAAAAAACAACTTGGATCAAACACTCCAAGTTAAACAAATACTCATGTATTTTAGGCAAATTTCTGGTATGTTTTTTCATTCAACAAATAAGCTATATATAGCCATTAATTACAACGTCCAATCCAGAGTAAACAAATAAATTAAACTAAGCGTAAAAATAAAACCTACCCTAAATAATAAACTTTGAGCTAAAACTGGAAAACCTAATCAGGTTAATTGACTGGGCCTGGCAATTGACCGGTGACAGAGATACATACAGCGATAGCAGAAGGGTGCAGGAGTATTGCACAGTTCTGTAATTGCTAAGCGAGCTGGGAAGGTGGAGTCTACTGTAATGTAACGAGGAGTAGAATGAATATTGGACGAGACAACACTGAATTAAAGTGGAACAACGAGAGGGTCATAGGCTCAGTTCGTCGATGAGTTGATTTGCGCGTGTCGATGGAGGATAGTGACATCTACAGTATTGGCGTGTAGTAGCGGCGAGCAGGGGTGCGTGAGGAGCCTGCCGCGGCTGCTGGAGCAGAATCTCGCAACCTTCAAGCTGTAAAACTTGCCGCCGTTAAATGCTCATAACCGTCCAATTAAAACTGTCCAATTCAGCAGCCTTAATCAGTAAATCAAGGGCATAAAACGCCGCAGTTAGACTTCAGCCCCAAATGCCGTGTAATTCAAGGCTCAAATAATCAGCAACCAATAAGTCATGTACCGTCAGTCAATAATGCACATTCACTCAATCTGCACAGCATGAAACAGCTGTCAGGTCCAACGGTACTCAATTAATCCTCCTTTATTCAGGCTATTACATACTAATATTAATGCTAACAACTGCCACAAAATATCCCCTTAAACCGTCCAAGTTCTTTTACAAAAACAGTCCCAGATTTTCCAAATTGGAAACTTTCCAGATTTTCCAAATTGGAAACTTTCCAGATTTTCCAGATTCCCCCTTTCAGTCCGAATTCAATTAAGATAAATAGTAACACTTACAAAGTGCAACCATTAGAAGATATATAAGGACCATGCACATTAAAATCATTAGGACTTACTTGGAAGTTAGATTTGGACAAAATCAACTCCCTTGCATTGGAATCATTTGGACTATTCGGACTAGGACCATTCTGGTCACCAATAATTCTATAAACAAAGAAAACAACATCCTTATAAACAGTATGTCAACATTGAGAATTAGAGAAGAAACAAAACAAAAGGTAAAAACAAAATTAATAGAAAATGCAATGAAAAATAAACAATAACCAAACAATAACTATGTACCTTGTTGCACAATCTGCAGATTGGATAGGAAAGTTAATTTCAAAGCCCTCAACTGGTCAGGCTTTCTAGCTTATGGATATCTTGAGAGAATCAATCAATATTTAATTTACATGAGAATATTAAACTCATAACCATATTTACATCAGCATTACTAAAACAAACAATCAATCAATCATTATGAAAATAATGAAGACCTTATTTACAAGTATAGCTCACCATTAACTCCTTCAACTAAATCAAAGGCATATTGTTAAACTCATCCCAATCAACTGAATCAATCGCAAGGCAAATTCAAGGAAAAATTACAAAGATGCAAGGATACAAACCCCAATCAAAACACCTCAAACAATTCTGAAAATTTATGAGGCTACCCCTATATGTATAGAACACTTGACCAAATTAAAATTTCAGCAAAATATTTGTATCCAAGTGTTCTCAGTTTTTTTTTCACAAAGAACAGGCAGATTATGTTGATTTTTTTACTAGTTGCCAATAATAAAAGTCATTTTAATACCTTTCAACTCTAAAAATTATAACTTTTCCCAGATAGACAAAGGATATAAAGATTGTGAATCTGAAACTAATCATCGAAAAAATAACCCCGAGGAAAGAGAACAAGTAGTTGCAATTTGAATGGTTCATGATCCCAATTCAACGGGACCAACAATGGTCAGCATGATTTTTTATACTCCATGTTGGTGCACTACTGAATCTACTGCCATATAGTTTAAGCATTATTTTGTGATATGGAAATTTTTTGTGAGAATATTGTGGTTGATAATTCCATTTATGAGCTGATTTTGTTGATTTCTCCTCTAAAACAGTATGATTTTCAAAGCATTCTCATCCTTTGACATTTATATTCACATTTCATCCAACAAAGTCATCATCAACATCCGTCTCTTAGATCAGACGTGCCATTATACATTAATATCTTGTTCATTTTAATAATGCTATGTACTATTTCATATTTCTGACCGTAGACCCGACTGCTTCTGGTGTATACTACGTCATTATCTACGTCAATACATGATTCTGTTTATATTGATTGTTTATGGTGCTGATTCATTATGCTAACTAGAAAAGACTGATTGTTCTTTTTGTGTATGATGAAGTAAATTGTGTCGTATTAAGTTTCGCTTGTGAATGGACTCGTAATAAGATTACAGTTATCCTTATGCTCAGCGTATAAGAAATTAGAAAGTAAGAAATGCAGACACACTGGATTTGAGAGCTGTTATTTAGCTTATATTTTGGGGGAACTTCTGTCATAGGCGCGGTTGATTTGTTCATTTGTGTTCTTGCCTTTGCTTCGATTCGTGTTTGTTTGTACTTTCAATTTYCATTTTAATTTACCATTATCTTTCAATTAATCTAAGTTAATTAGGAATATTTGTATGGATTATTTTCTACTGGTTGCTTCTTGAGTTCCTGCTGGTTCAATTCTCAGTTAATATGTGGTTTTGCGCAATGTCATGTGTGGTGGTATAGATTTATAACTTAGTTCAAGCTCAGGGTTGCTGTATGCATACTGCAGTGTCTACCCTGTTCGCATCCTCAGTAGTCTGTACAGTCTCATCCTTGATCACAAAGATAGTAATCCTGCTATACAAAGACACAAGAGTCATTAAATAGTACGTGTTTAGAACAGACCTGTTTGATAATTCCGAGTTGAATTCGATTATCGTGTGTATTTCTGAAACTAATATGCTACTATGTATTATATGCTACTATATGCTACTGTACTGTACTAATTTGAGTGTATTGCAGGAAGATTAAAATGTGAAGATTATGGTGTTGTGCTGCAATTTCAGAAAGTCTGCAATTTCAGTTCATTATATTATATACTACCTAGCACCTTTATATTTCTTTGTAATATTATATGCAAACTACCATTAGATACGCTTCCTCTTATGTAGTTGTAAACATCTAATTAATTTTGTTTTRTTTCTTTTCTAGGATCATTTTGTGATAACCAGTGGAGAATTATTCAACAACGCAATATTGCATCGCACGTCTAAATACTGGAAGAATTATAGATTTTTCTGGAGGAGTAGTTACTTTAATCCTAAACGAACAAAGGATGAGAATTATGAGAATCGACCTGACGGAGTCAGTACACAAAATTGGACAAATTTGGTTGACTATTGGTTTTCACCGACTTTTAAGGTATGTACCTTAAAAGGTAAATTATTGAGATTAGAGAGCGTTTTGAAAGGGTTTCCCCTACCCTCAGGATCCTCTACCCTAATGTAGGCATCATTTGGTGCTACACTTATGGGAAATAAACTTTATTATTGGAATTTTAACCGTTTGATTCATATTTTTTTATATTGAAATTATCAAAACTTGGAAAAGATGCCCGAGCATCATAAGCGCATATTCACTTTAGTGGCGCTACGAGCTTTGCTAACCGAAGAGCTGATCTTGTATTTTTTTCCCTTTCATTGTTTTGTCTAAAATCATGTTTTCCAGCTTGTTATGATTCATTTCTCCGCATTTTTTAGGAGAAGGAAAAAGGAAAGTTCAGTGAACTAGATTTCTATAAGAAAGTTTACACAAGAAAGGATGGAAGTTTCAAAGAGGGCACATTGTCTTGCCAATTCATGGTATACATTGCAATAATATACTTTATGCAGCTAATCATTTTCATACTATGATTAATCTATATTTCTAAATTATTATAGGAAGATGCAACTCGTAAAGTCGAAGAACACATTGCTAGTTCTTCTTCTTCCAAGTCGAGGGTTGAGATTGAGAATAAGGTCTTTAATGAGCTTATGTACAAAGACGATGTTCCTAAACGTCCTTTGAATTATGGTTTTGGCGTGAAGCAAAGTGACATATTTGGGTGCAAGGCTTGATAAGGGAAAAAGCTTCTAGCCATATGACCCATAATGTTGTTGAAGTGGAGAACTTAAAAGAAAAATTATCAGAGGACAAATTCGATGAAACAACTCAAACATTCAAGATCATTGCTTCTCAATTTGCTCACATTTTGATGGAAGTGCGGAGTGGAAATGCTTCGGCACAACTTTTAGATGCTGCGGAATCGGCAATACACTTTATCGATACTCAGGTTTTTATGACACAACTAAACTTTCCTTTTGCAACTCTCCACTTGTTGTCTTGGTTGTGTGATATACTTGTGAATTAAATAGTAGATGCATGATTTAGAATTTAGAAGGTTGTGGTGAAAATACACTTCTCTTTTAGTAATAAGATTACTCTGATTCTCTTCTCCCTACATTCACAAATCAAAATATATACCCCATGTCCATGTAGTTTTAGCTAAATTAAAAGAATAGTAAATGAGTTGTTCGATATTTGTTTGTATTTTGACATATTTTTACTGTTGCTTTAATTTGTAGATTCTAAAGGTTTCATGTGGCGACGGCAAAGAGTAGACACTTCTCCATTTACATGATGAAGGATGTAATGTTACAAGTTTATCCAACAATTGATGAATATCGATTGAGAGGGTCATTAAAAATTATTACGTAGTGTTTGCATTTTATTTATTTTTGGTTAGAACAAGGAATTTGTCAAGTGGAGACAACACTATTAATATTTGTTTGTAGTTTCTTTGAATTAGCTTGTTTAGACTACTTAATTAGAAATACTCTTTAGCTATTTTTGGGTTTGCAAAGACCTTTTCATATTCATATTTGAATTTGGATGATGTTAATTAATTATGATTATTACTGTACTTTAATTCGTGTTCATTAGAATTTAGTTAATGTGATGGGTTTGGAACCCCTTTGGTTTTCGTCTTATGTTAGGGCCATGTGCCTTTGGTTATATTTATTAATTTTTGTTATTTTAATGTTGATATTAGTTATTAAAAAATTGCAAATTATGACGCTTTTAAGCGTTCATAATTTAGGCGCATTTGCCTGCAAATGAAATTATTTTTTGGATTAAAAAAGCGTCACAATACTTTGACAATAAAAAGCGTCACAATGATTTCCACTTGGACAGTAAAAAGCGTCACAATTTACATTGCAGTATCGCTTTAAAGCGTCACAATATGGAACTATAGTGACATCAAAAAGCGTGGTTATATAGCCACGCTGAAAATAATGACGCTTTTAGTGACGCTTTCCCAAAGTGTCACAATGAAATATAGTGACGCTTTTTGTTGTCGCAATAAGACTAAAAAAGCGCTGCAATTGGCCTTATTTTTTTATAGTGAGACGCAAGAAAACGGTGGAAGATATGGATTCATTATTAAAAACCAGTGAGGTTTAATGAATATAAACTTACAAAATTCTCCTCATAAACTCCAATCAAGCAATAACGAAATTGGATGAGCCTCTGTACACCACCAACAATTATATAAATATCTTAAGCAAGCTCTACATCCCCGGCAGCACTGCAAAACAGAATTTAAAGAAGCTACGCAACGCAACAAACTCAAAAATGGAATTAATTAAAATTACTCAATTATCCTTAGCAAACATCCCTCTCCTCCTTGCATAGGTATACAAAACTTGTTGCTTGACCCAATTCTTATCAGTGGCATTTAAGTAAGCTATTAAGTTGTCATTTAGACTTTAAAACAAGATCGAGTTCAAATGCGACACACCTAGTGCTATATTGAAAACCGTTGCACATTACAGTTCCTTCTCCTACCATGTGTATATAGGAAATTAAACTAACTATGAGTGATTATTCTCAAGTTTATAAACCCTCTCTGGGTTCGCAAATCCTTTTGTCATCATGCTGAAATTGCAGATCAATATCAAATGAGTCAAATAGATCAGCTTTTCAAAAAACTAAATAAATTTACACAATTGGTTATGCATATCCAATTCACCTTGAGATAAAGAGTTATACGAGTTCTACAAGTCAACATCTTTTTCTAGATCAGTCTCCTCTCTAATAATTTTGTAAACGTAAATAAAAAAAATAAACTTATTTGACCACAAAATAACAAACCAAAGCCCACCAACTTTGAATGATAAGTGCATGGGAAAGAAAAATAAAAAAAAGAAAAGAAGACAATAGAAGTATTTAGTTAAGTATTTAGGAGGATGCAAGGAAATATTTCTTTCTTATGATTACACTAAAGAATAACAAATGATAAGTAAGAAAATCTTTAAGTAAGCAATAAAAATCAGTAGGTAAAAAACGACATGCAAATGAAATCAATAAAAATACTACTAAGTAATATAATCTGTTTAGTTATTTGTAGAAATTGACCTCCTCGATCCATGATCTCTTTTTTGCACAACTGAAAATTAGTTCCAATCAATTCTATCGAGTCGCAAACCTGAAACATGTAATAATATTCTCTGCAACAGATTCCCTATAAACTCTTCCAGCTAAAACATTCAACATGTTCATTATTTAAGTATAAAGTAGATGCTATAAGTGTTAGAATATAAGGATATATATTCTATTTATGTATATTTATTATATTATCCTATGTATATTCATTAGTTTGTTAAGGATTGATTTAGTCATATATCAATCCCTTAATTATAGCTTAACTATTATTCTGTTAGCTTAGTTTAGTCAATCGTGAGCATAATCCTCTCCTAAAATSAAGGATGATTATTCTCATTTACTGTGTATATAACTCACTCGTTGCTAATGAAATAATCAAGCAATTACAGTATATAATCTTTCATGGTATCAGATTAAGGTTCCGACCTTGGCTTCATCTTCCCTAACAAATCAGCCTTCTTTCTATCTCTTCCGCTACACTATGTCTTCCTCGTCTCTCCCAAAATTCCATCCTGCGTTGACAATTACCAATGTCAAGTCCCTCGTTCCTGTCGAGTTGGACACCGAGACTGGTATGTACCATTCTTGGGCTGCTCTGTTTAAAGTTCTTGTTAGGGTTCATGATGTGTATGAACACATCATACCTCCAACGTCAACCGAGGAGGTGGCTGCCTATGAGCAATCTAAGGCCGCCGACTTGTCCTTATGGAAGCGCCTTGATGCCGTTGTTCTTCAATGGATATATAGCACTATATCCAACAATCTTCTTCTCGCCATTCTCTTGAAGAACGACACTGCTCAAGGGGCTTGGTCTCATCTCGAGTCTATGTTCCAAGATAATAAGGCTTCTCGTGCAACTCATCTTGAGCAGGAGTTGTCCGATCTCGATTTCGAGAAGTTCTCGTCCATTGATCACTAGTGTAATCACATCAAATCTTTGGCCGATCGTCTTGCTGATGTTGATGCTCCAGTTCCCAATAGTCGTCTTGTTCTCAAACTCACCGGTGGTCTTCCTGAAGCATATTCCGGTACGGTGGATTTCATACATTAAAAATTGCGGAACGAACCATTAAAAATCAATTGGCAAGGGAAGGTGGGGCCGGCAACCGTCCTCCGACGGCTCTCGTCACTACCACCGGCGGACAGCACGGGAGCGATATCTCTTCTACCAACTCTTCTGGCCATGGCAACAATACTCGTCATTCTAAGAATTACAAAGGTAAGAAGCAAGGGCCTAAAAATTCTAACAAAGGGAGAAATGGGCCGGCCCAACACCAAGTTCAGCAGCCTCCTTCCTCTGGTCCGAATTGGCAACAACAACCATGGACTTCTTGGGCCCAATGGCTGTCACAGTGGCCCGTGCCACCTCCTTGTCCATATCCTTCCTCTTCTTCTTGGACCCCTAGGGCTGCTGCACCGAATATGGGCCCTAGGACTCCTGGTTCTGGCATCTTGGGCCCACGTCCACCTCAGGCTTATTCTGCTATGGGTCCAGCTTTCTCTTATACTCCTACAGACATTGAAGCTGCCATGCATGCTATGTCGTTTCCTCAGCCCGATGGAAATTACTACATGGACACCGGTGCTACTTCTCATATGATTGCAGATCAAGGTATCCTTTCCCCTTATTTTAATTCGAGCATTTAAAATAATCACATTGTTGTTGGTAGTGGACACTTAATTCCTATTCATGGTCATGGTCACGATAATGCTACTTTACCCTCTCCCCTTCCACCATTCACTCTGAATAATGTTTTACATGCTCCCAAATTAATTAAAAATCTAATTTCCGTCCGTAAATTCACCACTGACAATAAAGTTTCTATTACTTTTGATCCTTACGGATTTTCTGTCAATGATTTGCATACGAGAACCACACTCCTAAGATGTAATAGTACCGGGGCTCTCTATCCTCTATTTCCTAGTAATCAAGCCATCTCTCAAGTCAATAATTCTGCCTTCACTGCTTCCTCTTCTGAACTTTGGCACAATCGCTTAGGACATCCTGGCGCTGCTGTTTTAAAGTCTCTTAGTAGTTACAATTTTATTGATTGTAATAAGGCCTGTAATTCTTATTGTTTTTCTTGTCCTCTTAGAAAATTATCTAAACTGCCTTTTAGTAATTCTGTGACCCATACTCTATTTCCCTTTGACATTATTTATAGTGATCTTTGGACATCTCCCATTATTAGTTCCTCTGGTCATTGTTATTATGTCTTATTTCTTGGTGATTATAGCAAATTTTTATGGACATTTCCTATCTCTAATAAATCTCAAGTTAAACACTTATTCAAATCCTTCCACTCTCTTGTCCATACTCAATTTGAACGTAACATTAAGACTTTTCAATGTGATAATGGCACHGAATATATTAATGGCACTTTAAAAGAATTATTTGATCATCATGGCATGTTATCCCGTCTTTCCTGTCCCCATACATCTCCTCAAAATGGCAAGGYTGAACGACATATTAAATCCATAAATAATATTATTCGGACCTTACTTGCTCATGCTTCCTTRCCTCATTCATTTTGGCATCATGCCTTAGAAATAGCCACTTATCTTCTAAACATTCTTCCAACCAAAGTCTTAGCATTCAAGTCCCCTACTCAAATCCTTTATCAATGTAATCTCCTATACTCGGATTTACGTGTTTTTGGTTGCTTATGTTTTCCTCTTTTTCCCTCTACCACTATTCATAAATTGCAAGAAAGGTCCATCCCTTGTGTCTATCTTGGTCCCGCTTCGAATCATCGTGGTTCAAAGTGTTACAATATGTCTAATGGTAAAATCATCATATGTCGTCATGTGAAATTTGTTGAAACGGAATTTCCATTTGCCAAACTTCACACTCTCTCCACCAACTGACTATGATTTTCTAGATTTTAATCCAATTCTGAGCCATTTACATCACCAACATAGCACGCATGCTCCTAATCCAAATTCCCGAACTGGGTCCACTACACATCGCCCAGAACAGGTTTCTTCCCCTTCTCCTGGGCTTACCTCACGTGGCCCAGCATAGATTTCCTCCTCTTCTCCTGGGCTTACCTCACGTCGCCCAGCACAGATTTCCTCCTCTTCTCTTGGGCTTACCTCACGTGGCCCAGGACTGGTTTCCTTCTCTTCCCCTGGGCTTACCTCACGTGGCCCAGAACTGGTTTCCTCTTTTTCTCCTGGGCTTACCTCACGTGGCCCAGATCCATATGTCTCCCCAAATTCTGGGTCCCCTCATCCTGGCCCGAATGGTACTCATGGGCCTCCTCTCTCCTTTGGCCCATCAGTGTCTACGACACACTCCAGTCCTTCCTCCCTTGTTCCCAATTCCCACACTATGACTACTAGAGCAAAGAATGCCATTTCTAAACCCAATTCTATATATTATCAAAATTTTGTCACAATGACCCCCTCAACCATCTCTCCTTTACCAAAGGACCCTGTTAGTGCTATTCGTGACCCGAATTGGAAAAATGCAATGTTGGATGAATTTAATGCTCTAATTGAAAATAAAACATGGGAATTGGTTCCTAGGCCTAAGGATGTGAATGTTATTAGGTCAATGTGGATTTTTAGACATAAAAAGAATTCTAATGGTTCTTTTGAGAGGCATAAAGCCCGTCTTGTAGGTGATGGCAAAACTCAACAGCAAGGAGTTGATTGTGATGAGACATTTAGTCCGGTTGTCAAACCTGCTACTATTCGTACTGTTCTTAGCATTGCTCTTTCCAAATCTTGGCCCATTCATCAGTTGGATGTCAAAAATGCTTTCTTACATGGGTATCTCAATGAAACTATCTATATGCATCAACCTATGGGATTCCGTGATAAAAGTCATCCTAATCATGTGTGTTTACTAAAGAAGTCCCTTTATTGTCTAAAACAGGCTCCTCGGGCCTGGTATCAGCGTTTTGCGGATTTTGTGTCTACTATTGGCTTCTCTAATAGTAAATCTGATCATTCATTGTTTGTTTATAGACAGGGTGCACATATGGCTTTTATCTTGTTATACGTGGATGACATCATTCTTACAACTTCATCTGATCATCTACGGAAGCATTTTATGTCCCTTCTGGGTGCCGAGTTTGCTATGAAGGACCTTGGTCCRTTGAGTTACTTCTTGGGTATTGTCGTGACCCGTGATGCTAACAGTTTGTTCTTGTCTCAGAAACAATATGCATCAGATATTATTGACAGAGCCAACATGTCTAACTGTAGCTCTTGCCACACGCCTGTTGACACCAAGCCAAAACTTGGTGCCTCTAAAGACTCTCCTTATGAGGATCCTACTAAGTATCGCAGTCTTGCAGGTCCCCTACAATATCTCACTTTTACTAGACTTGATATATCTTATGCAGTTCAGCAGGTGTGCCTTCACATGCATGATCCGAGGATAGAGCATATGAATGCACTCAAGCGTATTTTGCACTATTTGTAGGGTACTCTCTCTTTTGGCCTACATTTACATCGATCTTCCTTTGATAAGCTCGTAGCTTACACTGATGCTGATTGGGGTGGGTGTCCGGATACCAGAAGATCCACTTCTGGATATTGTGTTTTTCTTGGTGATAATTTAGTATCTTGGTCGTCCAAACGACAACCTACTTTATCCCATTCTAGTGCTGAAGCAGAGTATCGTGGCGTAGCCAATGTAGTATCCGATTCTTGCTGGATTCGAAATTTGTTACTTGAATTACATTGTCCGATACAGAAAGCTACATTGGTCTATTGTGATAATGTGAGTGCCATTTATTTATCTGGGAATCCGGTGCAACATCAACGCACCAAACATATTGAAATGGATATTCACTTTGTTCATGAAAAAGTGGCTATGGGTGAAGTACGAGTTTATCATGTTCCTTCCCGCTATCAGATTGCAGATATTTTCACAAAGGGACTACCTCGTATATTGTTTGATGACTTCCGATCCAGTCATAGCATTCGTGATCCTCCCGCTACGACTACGGGGGTGTGTTAGAATATATGGATATATATTCTATTTATGTATATTTATTTTATTATCCTATGTATATTCATTAGTTTGTTAAGGATTGATTTAGTCATATATCAATCCCTTAATTATAGCYTARCTAWTATTCTGTTAGCTTAGTTTAGTCAATCGTGAGCATAATCCTCTCCTAAAATCAAGGATGATTATTCTCATTTACTTTGTATATAACTCACTCGTTGCTAATGAAATAATCAAGAAATTACAGTATACAATCTTTCAATAAGACAACATTTAAATATATTAACATATATTCATTCTATTAAATTATATACTGACAAGAATGCCAACCTACAAACAATACAACTCAATAAACCTAGAAATCAGCAGTTTCAACACAATAAAACAGACTCAAAACTCAAAAGTCTAGCAGTTTCAGCATAGTGAATCTGGCTACAGTAAAAAGACTAGCAGTTTGAGCACAATATTAGTGTTATAATAAACTTTCAATGTCACAGAAATTATAGCAATTCAATGAGTTCAACATGACTAAACTTAAGGATCATACCTGAGTAGCAATGTAGTCAATTTCATCAAAGGATAACACACCAATATCAGCACATTAAACAGTAGGAACCTCCACAACCTGGCTATAATCAAAGCAATCCCATTCTATGAGTTCAAAAGTAGTAGACGTAAACTTAATATCTAAGAATTGAAACTCTAAATAATGAAAAAAAATTCACAAAAAATCCCTAAAAATGAATCAAAAAGCGAAAAAAATGAATAGAATAACAAACCTTTAAATTTTCAAATAAATTAACAATTAGGAATAGGAAAAGGCAAATTTTCGTGCAGAATAACGGTAAGGATTTAGGGGAAAATAGGGACAAAAATCAAAAAGCAAAAAATAAATGGTGAAACAAACTTTCGAACAAATCGCAAAATCTAAGAAAATTCGTGCAACTGCTAGAACTGAATTACGGCCGACTAACAGCTGCAACGACGAAGAGAAACCACCGGCGAGTCAGTGCAGCCTCGCCTCACCTCCCAACAACAAAATTGAACATTGAACAGCGAGCAACAGCGACACAAACACGTTTGCAACCATAAAAATTGAATTGCAAAATCAAGCAAATTAAAGCAACCTTCGAATTTAATTGACATAATTGGCAAAATTTAGAAGAATTTGGGAGAGGATGAGTTGGTAAAATTGGGGTTTTGAAAATTAAAGAAGACCAGATGTGCCATATCCGTGTGACTAAGATGAATTTTTAGGGATTTTATTATAATATTAAAAGAAAATAAAATACTAATTTAAAAACTGGTGCGAAGGGTTGAAAGTGAAAAATTTTTTCTCGTTGGTTTTATTTTCATTTATTTCAACTTACATAGAATTAAGGAGTATCAATTCATATATATTAATAGTAGTTTTTATATGCACGCGATGCGTGCTTAGACTTGTGAAAATTGCAATTCATAAAAATGATTACATAGTATGTATTTTATTACAATTATTAAGAAATATTTGATATAATCGATTTAAAACTACTCGTATAAAAAATGATTTATAACTAATTATCAATACAATTATTTTAATTATATTTATTTTTTAGGTAACTATAACATGAATTTTACATATATTTCAAAGATGTTTTAATTCAAATAAGAATAATTTTCTTTGCTTTGAATTTTTCACTAATTAAGTAACACAATAAATGTATTCTATATTTTAAATTGAATGAGAGAATGGGTAATTTATTAAGTGTATCAATTGCAAATTTTTTTTATTAAAGGTTTTAACGTCTTTTAGATACACCAATTCATTAAGGTAGTGTTTGGAGACGCGAATTTCAATTCAAATAACAAATCTCAATTTCTAGAATTGAAATTCTAAATTTCGAATCCAAATCTTATGTTTGGGAAACAAGAGAATTTCAAATATAGAATTACAAATTCTTATGATTGTTTGGGAAACATGATAATTTCAAATATAGAATTTCAAATTCTTTTGATTGTTTGGGAAACAATGGAATTTCAAATTCCATATTTATATACCTAACAAGTTCTAACTTAAYTCTAATTATCAATAAACTTGTCATACAACTACACCTCAATACACAATAAGATCAAGTCTAACTTTTGATCATCCGGTAAATTTTTCAGCATGTCGAACTCGTCGAGAGTGCCATTCACAAATCTCTTAACCGCCCTYAAAACTTGGTGTCTAGTTATCCCAAGTACACTAGACACTTCCTTGTAGATTTCTTGACTAGTGGGTCTTGGAGGGTCTTTTTGATTTCACATACTCCTTGAATGAATCGGCAAAGCTAATCACAGCATTCACAAGACGATCCCTTTTTAGTCTTTTGTTTGATTCATCGGAACCTATTTCTGATGTGTTTAAAGCATCAACCTCATTCTCCATTGCAGCAGCGGACTCTTCATGTTGTTCAACACCATCACCTGTTGCTCGATCAGTTGCAAATAGGGTACAAATGTCATCCCAATTTTCAACGCACTTGTTTTGGTATGGAATGGCACTAGGATTCTCCTGCTCACAACTAACAATGCCAATTACAAATTGAATACCAGCAGCAACAAATGGCATATAAAATATAATATCTAATGTATGTAATATCTAATGTACGTATGTAATACACAAAGACATAACACTAAACTACTCATGATACTTTTCCTGAACAACTTAAACTATGATCACCAACTTACAATGAGATAGACCAGTAAATGCAATTCCTTCAGTTATAACAACTAGATACTACTTAGTAAGAATAAAGGAGAACAATAAAGTCTCAAAAACTGAAGATAAACAAATTATATATCTGAAATCAAAAAAAGAAAAAGAAAAGAAGTAACTTACTTAAGTAGTCACTTCATTAATGTGACAGTATGTGAGTAAATTGGTTTAATACTAATAGTTTTTTTGTACAAAGTTATTTATGTGGAAATGGGTTGCTTAATTACAAAAGCATGTTTTTCCCAAGCAAACAACTTAGCTAACCTTAATCAACTTCTCTTTTTCAACCCCTTTTGATGTTAGCTAAGGCTTTTAATTTTAAATGTACAAATGTCCATTTAACTAATATGCATATAAAATTATTTGTTCTTCTACTGTAATTTGCCAAATATTCCAGCAAACATTGTAACTGATCAGAATATTCCAGCAAACATCGCAACAGATCAGAATATTATAGAGATAGCTTATCAAATTCAGTTGTGTACGTATCACAATTGAAAAAATCAAAATATTCCAGCAAACAGTAACAGATGAACAGAAAATGGAACATGGAAACAAAACAGATTCATGAACAGATGATACCTGAGAATATACTTTCCATGCTTGAAGGTCTTCTATTGGGATCACAACCATCATCTTATTGTCATCCCACTTAAATTTTGTGTAAGATTTGATATCGTTGATGATACAGTGATGTTTCTTCCAAACCTTTCCAAACCTTAATCCTATTTTTCACTTGATCCATGGTCACCGAGATACCTAATTGTGTCCTCAAGTTATCCACGACAGCTTGATATGCTTGTGATTTGAATTCTCCGTCACCCTTATTTCCCTCATTAATCAGATCTCTTCATAGCTATGTCCCTGTAGAACAGAGAGTACAAATAATAAAAATTCAAATGATGACTAAGACTAGAACCATAATGAGAACAAAATGGAAATAATTCAAAAACATAGTACAAGCTTACCATAAATAATTTTATATATTAGTTTAACAACTAAACCTAAGTAGCTTAACTCCTTCGCGCCACATACTCTTAAAACATCTCCATAGCAATATCATCTCCAAATTTTTTTCCACTCATTTGTGGTTCGAGTGGCTAATATATATTCTTCTTCTTCAAGTTCCTCATTATCTATTCCTTCCATATGTAGAAATTCATTGTCCACCTCTTGCACAAGACTCGTTTCCTCCATGTTTTCATCCCTTAGAAAATTATGTCGGACAAAACAAGCGTTGTTGATTCTTATTTTAGTCTTCTTTGGAAAAAAAACTGGGATTTCTTAAAATACTCCAACGCTTCTTTAACAATCCAAATGCTCTTTCAATGGTGTTTCGAGCAGATGAATGTCGTAGGTTAAAAAGCTCGTTTTCATTTGTAGGAGTATTCCCTCTCTACAGATTTAAATGGTATCTAGTACCTTTGTATGAAGCTAGAAAACCTTCGGAATTTGAATATCCTAAATCAACAAGGAGATACTTATCTGCATCATTATAAATTAACGTTTTAATTATACATTCAAACCTACATTACCTAATCATTATTTAAAGAAAAACTATATATGTTTATTCTTACATTTTGGTACTTTGAGACCATTAGGCCTACGAGTGCATCACGAACTACACGAATATCCTAGGCAGATCCTTCCCACCCGAGAAGGACATACATGAATCGAAGGTTAAGATCACAAGTGGCTAGGACATTGGTGCTAAGGTTCCCTTTCCTATCACTACTAGAATTTCGCCTAAGGCCAACCGAAAATATCAACCGAATAAAAATTGGTAGGTGTAATTTACTGACCGAAAACCGGTCGGTATTACCGACCGATGTTTCGGTCAGTAAATCATTGATTTTTCTCCCACCCAAAGCTTTCCCTACATTAACACGAAATAATAAAAATTAAAAAATAAAAAATTATTACCGACCGAATTTAAAATCGGTTGGTACACCGACCGATGTTTTGGTCGGTAATAAAATTTTTTTTCCGAATTAAAGCTCACTTAAAACTCTCAAAATCGGTCAAACTCAAACACACTCACAACGCCTCTCTCTCTCCTTCTCCCACACGCACCCTACACATTCTCCCTCCTCACGCTATTAACCTTTATTTCCCCATGTCTCATCTCTCTCCTCACAAAATCCTCACAATTTACCCAAATTCTTCCCTCTTTTTCTCACACAACTTCGTTTATTTCACATGTAAACCCAAAATCGGGGTCTATTTTTGAAAGTATGGGGTTTAAGGTTCATAGATCACGAAAATTTGGGGGGTTTTGGTTCGAAAATTCAAGGGTTTTGGGAGCTTTTTGGAGTCGAATTTTCTGGGCATTTTAAGGTCTTTTGAGGTGCATTTTTAGGGGAATTTGGTTCCAATTTCTAGGCAATACGAGAATGTCGTAAGTTTTTCGTTTTATCTCAGACAATTTTAGTTTTTACTTTTGATGGTACATATTAAGCTACCAGGCCTAATATCAACCAAAGCCCATATACTAACCCAGTGGGCCAACAACATGCGAAAATTAAGGCCCAAAGGAGTCAAAGTACCTACCACTCAGTCAAAGTTTGGTACATGCACAAGACATTTATCCTGGTAAGTTGTGTGACACTTGTCATTGAAAGGTTACATATGCCCATGCAAAGTGTAGTTTAAAAGGCAGTCTTAGGCCACCCAGGCTTGGTAAGTTCACTGGAATAAACACTACCTACTTTCTCTCTCTAAATTATAAAACACCCTAGTAATACTCTAATACCTCCATCGAAGGGGCTTTTCTTGGGTTACCCTAGGGTAGTTCACCTGAGTTTTGTAGGTACCAGGATAGCAGGCCAAGTTCAACTCCACCAGCACCGGCTCGTTGGCCACTACCACGTCAGCAGTACCAATTATTGTATCAATAATTTGGCGCTAGAAGGAGGGTCGTAGTGCCACATAGTGTGTGGATTGGACAATGGATGCAACCAACCCCGAGATGATGCCTGGTGACACACCTGACCCTAGGAGGCCAGAAGAGGTTTCTTCCAATGCAGGAAGTCGCTCCTCGAGGCGTTCAAGGTCAGCAAGACACCGTGAAAGCCAGAACACAATGCCACCACCATCTCATAATCTACCACCACCAAGCCCAAGAAACCAGTATATTGGCTCTACGGGACCTGGTGGAAATTATCATCAAGCACCTTCTCCTGCTAGGAGAACACGAGGTCATTCCACTCCACCAAGTCTAGACCAGGTGGAGCATGCAAAGAATGTCCTTAGACGTGCTGGACTGGCATCTTCTGGTTATATTGGAAGTACTTCTGGAGTAGAAACCACACAAGAGCATGACCCTTATGGTCCAAACCTGCCAACTCCAAGTCATTCCACTCGAAGATACCATAGCCAAATGGGTGGGTCTAGGAGACCACCCAGACCACATGTTAGAAGGAGGTTAAGTTACTCACTACCTCACTTACCATCCTCTCCATCATATGGTTCATCTCCATCAATGGAGGATATATGAAAGTTTTCTAATACTCAAGATGGGGGGGGTGAATCGAGTATATCTATCTATTACTATTTTTTCTTTCTTTTCGGACTTAGTGTGAGGAACCAGTTGGGCTGGTTCCTGTAAGCAGCGGAATATAATAAAACAATAAAGAAAACACAAGATTTAACGAGGTTCACCCAAGTCTGGGCTACGTCCTCCTACCCTATGTTCTTTTAATAATCTACTCTGAAAAATAAAGAACACACTAACTCTGTTGTTTCCCTACTCCGGGAAGCAGCACACCCCACACTCAACTCGGAATGTGCACTCGACTCACACTCGTAAGTCCAATTTGTGTTTGAACTCACAAACACTCACTAGGCCTTCAACCCCTCTGTTGAATGCCTTTATAATATAAACCTTTTCTCTCTTTTGACGTACTTCTAACAAGCTAATAAGAGAATTAATAAAGCTCGACTAAAGCTCTTATGTATGACTCAAAGTAAGGTTCTTATGCTTCGTGTTTTTCTTTCAAAATAAAACTCTTTTTGATCCGTGGAGAGATCTGTCGAATTAGAAGTATAGATGAGTATATATATATGTATGTTAACCTGAACCCTAGTTTCCTTAAATCTCTCTACTTGCCGAGCAAGGCAAGATGAGATTTAAGGAAAGTATTTATCTTGTTCGATTTGATCTTAAGGAAATAATCGAACAAGATAGATACTTCTACGTTTAAGGCAACTACCATATTGTCATCTATATTTCAAGCTGCAAACTTTATTTTCAAAATATATATTTTACAAAATAGTTTTAAAAAATTCTTTTTTCAAAAACCGCAGCCATAATTCCACTCAAGGGCACTACTGGTTCCCCAGCCTGGTTCCCTAATTGAGTATGTTATGAATGTTGTTCCAATCTTGTACCAGAATTCATACCAGAACTCAAAACACATATAAGCATTTAAACCATAACAATTAAGTCACACTACAGAGCATATTACATGAATTCCTAGATTTAAACTTTTAGCACAACTTCAAGACTTTGAATCTTCGTTTGAATACTTCATTTTTGAGCACAACTTCTTTCTTCGAATGTTTTCGAAAGGCTTCACACTTCATGTCTTGGAATTCTCCTATTACTGCACATAAAACATGGTTAAGGTGCAATAAAAGGTATATGACTGTTTTACAGCATAACAATCAAGGAAACAACTCTTACTAGTTCTGTACTAGTATATGAGCTTTTGTGTTTATTCAGTTGTTCCATGTAACAAACAAGTTAGTTTCAATATATACACAATAAGTATTAACTTGTCTATGGAAACAAGTATATCCTATAACAGTTGGTTCCCAAAACCAAATATTTTCACAATTAAGTATCATGTTTCCAGTATTGGTTTTTCATCATTCAAAACCTAAGGGACCCAACAAATTCCCCCTTTTTGATGATGACAAACTAAATCGAAGTTCCTGCAACCAAGCATGTTAGAAACAGAAAAACCTCAATTTGGTACACAAGTGAAGTTGAGCACAACCAGCAGACTTAATGACTCAATGAACAAGTTAGCTAATCTATTGGTTCCTAAAAGCAAGTAAAAAAAATTTGACTCAATCTAAACTAGCAAATTCTAGACTTCAAACTTCGACACTATTTCCCCCTTTTGGCATCATTAAAAATCTCTCAAGTAAAGTGATGTGCACAAATTGTTAAATGTGCTCATCCATACGGTGGCATCAACCACCATTCATGTGTTATGCTAAAAAAAGATAATTAGTCAAACGTGTCATCACATAGCAGAAATTATAGTTCATACAGAGCAGAAAAGTTCAACCAAAAGGACCATAATCCACCTAAAAGAAATGTTCGTGGATAGGGGAGAATAGTTACAGACCAACAGAATCAATTATTTTAAGAAGCAAAAGAAAATAGGGGAGGGGAAATAGGAGCAAACAGCATCACTCCTCTCCATCATACTCTTCCTCTTCCTCCTCCTCATCATCATGTTCAGCTTCTTCTTCCTCATCATCCGCTTCGTCATCATCATCAACTTTTTCCTCGACCTTTTCATCCTCAGCTGGATCCTCCACTTTTGCATTCTCATGCTGCTGCTGTTTATCATCAGTATGCACTGGTTCCTTTATACCCGGTACCACCAAGTTGCTTGCAGCAGCCAGAGCTGAAACCTGACTCTTGGGAGGAACAGATTGAATACTTGGAGCCATCTGAGCTTTGACATCGAGAACAGTGAGCAACAATAGTTGAGTCTCAGCTAGCTCTTTCTCCATCTGATTAATTTTTGGTATTGAAGGAAGTTGAAATTCCCTGGACCAGTTCCATCAGCTTACCAAGAGTCTTTTCCTCATTCTCCATCCTCTCCAGAACTACATTATGACCCGCTGGTTCCTCTGCCTTGGCTTTCTTCTTTGGAGGGGGCTTAACCTCCACTGGTTCCTTAAACTTGAACCTTAACACATCAGCTCCAATATCAAGACCCTTTTGCYTAAGTATAGCCTTAGTGAACACTGTAACTGGTAGAGTGGATCCACTTAGGCTAACCTTGTTGTCCTTAAGCAATTGGGTGATGATAGAACCATAAGGCAGAGAATGATGGGATGAACCATAACAATTCATGATGTGATCGAGCATCAAGGAAGGAAGATTTATCTTAATCTTCTTCATCATCAGGTAGATCAGTACCATCTCCATGATGCGTACTGTTCCCCTTCCTTGAGCCCTTGGAAGCAGGACTTTGTTACACAAGAAATGCAGAACCAGCAAGAGTGGTTCCTTGAGATCAACAGACTTAAAAACAGCATACTTCTTGGGCATGTTTCCACCAAACAGAAAATCATAAATCTCATCACGAGTGATCCCTACCAACATAGGCCACCAATCACTTGAATATTTATCAAACCCATCCATAAGTACTCCTAACATACTTGACACAAAGAGACAGACATGCTAACATCAACACCTCCTACACTCGAACCAATTGACATATCAGGCAGYTGTTTTAAATTCACATAAAAATCCCTCACACCAGACACATTTGCAGCAGAACAATCAAACAAAGACATCCAACCTTGGTATTCACTCAAACTCTTATATTCAGACAAAGCAGGAACCTCGAAATAACCAACCTCAACTCAACATCCAGACAACACTACTCTAGCACCTAAGCCAGTAGAACCAGTGAAGGGAGATTCTACAGACTTACCTTTGACAGAACTGGCCAGTTGATTGTTCTTCTTCTTCCTTCTTCACTTCCTTCTTTACTGCGGAACGAAGTCTTCCTCTGACAGAGAGTTCCACCATAGGTACCACTTCCTTTTGACCCGTAACTTCAACCTCCTCATCCCCAACAGCAACCTTCTCAAACTGCTGGTTTAAATCTCCTTGTGTCTCGTGCATCTGTTCCCCCTAAGAGCATGCTAGTTCCTTGATGGTGGAACCACCAGCCTCTGTTGGATTTACATGAGGCACTGTTTCCTTACAACTGAGTTTGGATGTTTTTGGTGGTGACGGTGTTTTCTGAAGTGGATTTGGGTTAGCTTTTGTGGGAATGGAAGTTTTTGAAGAATCGGTGGGTGGTAAATCAGCTGTCTTTATCTCGGGTTATTGAGGGTTAGGGTTCACTTCAGTGACCCTCTGAGATTGTAAGGAATCACTGGACTGACCCCTTCCTCTTCCTTTCCTAGCACCTGTGTTTGATTTTCTTCCCATAGTTAGTCTAGGATGAAGATTGTAGGTCGTGGGCCGAACCCCCGCGGGGGGGCTTGGGCCTACATCGATGTATGTGTGTGTGCTTGAGCCACAGAACCCGCACGTGAGTGCGTTGGGGGAGTGTTGTCGAGTAAGGGGATCGCCACCGTGCCTATAAAGGTTAATCACGACACACGAACGTTGGTGAAAACAATGGCCCCACGGTCCAATCCAGTACCATCTTGTGGTTCGGGGACATGGTACAGATTGAATCTTTGACCAATCCGCCCGCATGTAGCGGCCTCTACTCGGTCTCATTGTAACCATTTAAACACGATTATTGGATGGCACGCAATTAGCAATTCAAACCTATTAGCGCACTAACCCAAAAAGTTACTAAGTGGGTTACATTATGAAAACAATGACTTTAGCAATGGATAAGGCGATCATTTATTGTTTGATCAACAAGGTTATAACAAGGATGTGAGAAGAACGTGTCATTAATATCTGACTTAATAGGTTCTGTGTAATTTTTTGGCTATAGACATAATGTATATAAAGCGTGGCATAAAATGTATATAATAATTAACTATACCATCTATAAAAATCAACATGCATCCATTGCTCGCTTGCAATAAACGAATCATTAGAATATAATGGAAAACGCTTCGATGATCTGCAAACAAGTCAAACAAACATGTAGTATTGACGAAAGTGCCTGTGATCGATCTGCTAGACAACACAAATAAACATGTTAGTATTGAAGATAATAATAAGGAATAACGAAAATGAAAAAGACATTTGTAAAAACGAAAATGAGAAGATAATCCTACGTAATTTACATGAAAACAATTTAAAGTGGCTTCTACATTTATAATTGAATTAAAACTCGAATAGTATTAATCAGGCTAGAAGAAGCGAAAATGAGGTTTGGGTGAGTAACCTCAGAGTTTATACCTTGATTCGCTCGTTGATTTGTATTAAAAAAACGTATTAGAACTCGTATTTTGTTTTTAGTGGTGAGAGAGTAGATGTAGAGAGCAAGAGAGTTGCGAACCTAGCAACGTGTGCCATGTCCCCGAAATGAGGTTAGCTGTATTTATATACGCTCAAACTGAGCGTATATCAGAGGAGCGTATATACGCAGAGGAGCGTATATACGCTCAGTTGGCGTATATAACTTGAAAATTCTAATCTTCCTTTGATCTGAGCATATACGATCCAAGGAGGTATATACGCTCGATGGAGCGTATATACGCTCAGTTGGCATATATACGCTCACGTATTCTCAAATATTAACGAGAATTTCCGATTCTCTTTGGATTTTGCAAGACCTAGACACTTCTTATGCAAGAAATACGGTTTTAGAGGGTTCAGAATTTCAAGTATTTTTGGGTATTTTTAAAGTATTTTCTGATTTTCTATGTATTCTCGCTTATACTGGGTATTTTTAAAGAAAATCAAAGAAAATCGGAAAATTAATATAAAAATACTGGTGAACTAAGAAAAATGAGAACAATGCAATGGAAAGTGGAAATCATGAAATCACCAATATAATTATTGAAAAATCCTAAAACCAAATAGAAAATTAAAAAGAAAATAATAAAAAATAAAAGAAAATCTTTTGCCTCTTATTTGACCCTTGCAATGATTTTGAGCTTGACTCACAATTCGAGCTTTTCACGAGTTCAAAAGCGTCGTTTCGGTTAAAACACACCGTATGCGACAGAAGGTTGTGCCGAGAGTGCGTTCACATCTATTGGTGCTGACCCATTTGGGGAGACACATTTAGGTGTCTCCAAAGATGAACAGTAACTCGATGAACAGTACTTTTGAATTTTGAATTTTGTTGTCAGAAAACAGAGAACTTGGAAGAGAGATAGAGTATAGAGTGATGAAGTGTTGTGAGCTGCAGAAAAGGATTAGCACAAGTATATATAGAGAAGTATGTCATCAATGAAGCATGAGGGTGAAGAAATATAGCCGGTTGAGCCAAAGATTAACGGCTCAATTTTGAAATCAAATTTGCAATGATCACATTCCATAAATATCTCAACCGACTTTAATTTTGGTATGTTTAATATATGCTTTGATCATTAAGCCAAAAATAAATAAAGTAGGATATATTTCTTTCCAAAAAGATAAATATCCTAAGTAATTTTCCAAAAGATATAAATATATTAATCGAAAAACATACCAGAGCTGGTCTTCTGTTTCCCCTTGTTGGTACCTGTACAGAACCATTGCATTCTGTTTCTGTGAATTAATATTCAACTGATTGCTTTCTTGAAACAATGGCTTTCAACCTTTTTGACGAATCAAACCATCTACACAACACCTGAAGGATTTCGATATAGGTATATACACACACAATACAAGAGAAATATTTTTAGCCAATCATTGAGGGAAAAGTATAGAAGCCATAACACCAGAACCTACTAACCCTATGACAAAAAAATGAAATACCTAAAACGTAATTAATCCTAAAAGGACTCTTAATCTACAAAAAGACTCACGACACAAAGGTTTTGTGAAGATGTTAGCAATTTGATCCTAACTTTTACAGAACAACATCTCTACTAAACCTTTCTCAACATTATCTCTTAAAAAGTGATGTCTAAACTCAATGTGTTTGGTTTTAGAGTGCTGAACTGGGTTCTTAGAAATGTTTATAGCACTCGTGTTATCACAGAAGATTGGAACACTGTTGTATTCAACACCAAAATCTTTCAGCTGGTTCCTTATCCACAACCGTTGGGAACAGCATGAAGCTACAGCAATGTATTCTCATTCAGCTGTGGATAAGGCCACTAAATTCTGCTTCTTAGATCCCCATGATATTAGACAAAAGCCAAGAAAATGTACCATACCTGATGTGCTCTTTCTATCAACAAGGAAACCAGCATAATCTGCATCTGTGTAYCCTATAAGATCAATTGAACTACCTTTAGGATACCACAAGCACAGATCTGTTGTTCCCACAAGATACCTAAGTATCCTTCTAACAGCCTTCAAGTGAGATTCCTTTGGATTGCTTTGAAACCTAGCACACAAGCCAACAGAAAACACAATATCAGGTCTACTAGCTGTTAGATAGAGTAGGGACCCAATCATCCCTCTATACAGTGAGGCTTCAACATCTGTTCCCCTCAAATCAACATCAAGTTTTGTAGATGTAGGAACAGGTGTATCATAAGCCTTGCCGTTCTCCATGCCAAACTTTTTTAGTAACTCTTTCAAGTACTTTTGCTGATGGATCATGATCCCATCAGCTGTTTGATTTATCTGCAGGCCAAGGAAGAAACCTAATTCCCCTATCATGCTCATTTCAAATTCAATCTGCATTAGATTAGCAAACTCATCACATATCACCTGATTAGTAGCACCAAATAAAATATCATAAACATAAATTTGTACTACAATCAAGTGGTTCCCCNTGGTTCTGATAAACAAGGTTTTGTCCACTGTTCCCCTTTTGTAATCATTCTTCATCAAGAAGTTGGACAATCTTTCATACCAAGCCCTTGGTGCTTGAATTAATCCATACAAGGCTTTGTCCAACTTGTACACATGTTGGGGGAACAGCTTGTCCTCAAAACCAGGAGGCTGCTAAACATATACCTCTTCTTTCAAGTATCCATTTAAGAAGGCAGTCTTCACATCCATCTTAAACAACTTCATATTTAATTGAGCAGCATAAGCAATTGATATTCTAATGGCGTCTAATCTAGCTACAGGTGCAAAGGTTTCATCTTAATCTATTCCTTCTTGATGATTGTAACCTTGCACAACTAGCCTTGCTTTATTTCGGACTATGGTACAAGATGCCAAACTTCATTTCTTTGAAACTAATTTTAACTCATCGTGCATTGCTAGAACCAAATCAGGATCAATTCAGGCCATTTTATATTCAGTTGGCTCTACACTAGACAGGAATGAATAGAAAGCAAAAAAAATTTGGTAAACACTTCTTCTTGTTTGAATCCCTTTATTAATGTTGCTAATAATTTGATCACGGGGATGAGAAGAACTGTACTTCAAACTTTTTGTAGAAAAATCATTCTGTGCTTTCTCATTTATTTGGGAACCAGCAGGATCATGAATCTCTTGCTCCTCTGAGAAACCAAAAGGATTTTCATTTGTGCTGTTTTAGGAATTGTTTCATTGTTATCCGTCTGATTGTCCATCACTTGGGGAACCATTAGGTCCTGGTTCCCTATTTGTATCCTCTTCATCTTCTTCTCTAGGCTCTCCACCATCATTTTCTGGTAGACCAGTGGGTGAGCCTAAGTTAGCTTGCTCTTCATTTGGAGAACCAGCATCATGGTTCCCAGTAAAATCCAAGAGTCCGATAATCTCATCAGGTTCAACCTGTGCAATCTTAGTAGACATGTTAAACTCATCAAAAACAACATGAACACTCTCCTCAACAAACAAAGTCCTCTTGTTAAAGACTCTAAATGCTTTACTTTGAGAAGAATATCCGAGAAAGATTCCCTCATCACTCCTAGGTTCAAATTTATCAAGCTGGTTCTTCCCATTATTATGTACATAACACTCGCATCCAAAGACACGAAAGTATGCAATATTGGGTTTTCTGCCCTTTAGGAGTTCATATGGAGTTTTCTTCGTTTTAGGACTTATGACTCCTCTGTTTAGTATATAGCAAGCAGTGTCAACAGCTTCTCCCCAGCAACTCTTAGGGAGACCACATTCAATAATCATTGTTCTGGCCATCTCCTCAAGAGTTCTATTCTTTCTTTCAACAACACCATTTTGTTGAGGTGTTCTAGGGGCTGAGAAGTTTTAACTTATACCATGTTCCCTGCAATAACCAATAAAGTCAGCATTTTCAAATTCAGTACCATGGTCTGATCTTACCGAGACCAGCTTGTGAGAAAGCTGGTTCTCCACCTGTTTCACTAGAGTAACCCACTCATCAAATGTTTCATATTTTGAGTGAAGCATTATCACCCAAGAGTACTTGGAAAAGTCAACAACAATAACACAGACATATTTATGACCACTTCGACTTAGAACTCTCATGGACCACACAAGTCAATGTGTAAAAGTTTGAGGTGTGCTGGTACTCAAAACAGTTTTAGGGTAAAAGAGATTTTGACCTGTTTCCCTTTGACACATTCTGAACAAACTTTATCTCCTCATACTTGATGTTAGGAAGCCTACCACCAAGTCTTGAGACTTAAGTTTATTCAGTAATGTTAGGCTTGCATGTCCAAATCCTTATGCCAAACCATTGTTATTATCTGAAATAGCTCTCAAAAGATAGACTTATTTGAGGAATTGATCAGAATGTAATGTAAACATCATGTTTCCTGGTTCCCTCACATATAAGTTCACCTTTTGTGAGTCGACTATGTGACATAGTTGGCTTGAAACTCAACTCTATTACTTTGTCACACAGTTGTGAAATGCTCAAAAGATTATGTTGCAAGCCTTCAACATAAAATACATCATCAATTGATTCGAAAGTGTCTTACCTACCTTACCTAAACCAGTGATGGTTCCCTTGCTGTTATCTCCAAAGTGGACACTTCCCCATCAAAGGCTACTAGTGAGAGAAATTGCTCTTATCCCCCATATGTCTTGAGCATCCACTGTCCAATACCAATAGTAGTCTCTGTCACTTTAGCCTGTAAGAACAAATAAAACATTAGTTTTAGAAACCCAAACTTTCTTGGGTCCCTTTTCCACAACATTTTCATCTGGTTGGTCTTTTCTTTTCTAGACCAATTTCACATGTTTATTGTTCTTATTCACACTATTTCTTCTAGCTGGACATTCATGAATCTTGTGTCCATTCATACCACAATGATAACAAACATGCATGTCCTTAGACATAACATACTTACCACTTTGAAATTCCCTGATCCATGTGGTTTCCTTGGGAGACCAGTTAGTTCTGGTTCCTCGTCTATTATAACCAAGACCAATTTTCCCTTGGTTACCTCGTTTTGATATCAATATCCCCAAGGTTTCCTGTGCAGTCAGTAGTTTACTCACATGTCTATGACTCTCATGTAATTTCTTCTCTCTTGTTTAAGATTCTCAATTAACAACTCATTCTTTTCTTTTAAGATAACAACATCACTTTTTAAAGATTCAAGTTGTAAATTGAGAATCAAGATCTTACTATCCATAGACATATCAGTAATCACTGGCTGCTTACCCTTTTTCAATTGATAAATTTCAGCATGTAGGTCACATATCTTTCTATCATATTCATCTATCAATTCACTGTTTTCTCCGCTGGTACCTAATGGGGGAACAATATAGTGTGCAGCTTTGAGTAAAGCATTCTCTTTGTAAAGATCTTCTAAATTGCTAGCCAGTATTTCAAAGGCTTTCAACAAAGAAGTCCTTCTACAAAAGGTTGATTGCTTTTCCTCTAGCTGCTGAAAAATCAAGAGACTCACTTGAGGTTGATAAGTCTTTGGGGAGCCAGGAGGTCAGATCTTCTTCACCATCAACTGGAAAGTTTGGTTTAGAGGATTTGGCCTTTTCAAGTTCCACCTTGCACTTGTCCAATTCAACCTCAAGCTCTGTCACTTGATCTTTTAATTTATGGCAAACTTCTTCAAGGTTATCACAACTGGCAATAGCAACTTCACATTCAGTACGTTTTTCTTTAAGTTCTCTTTTGCCAGTTATGTAAGTTTCACCTAGTTTATAGCAATCATCTAACAAAGAATCTATACAAGCAAGCATATTATCTCTATCATACTCATGCATATCTTGCCTAACTTGTTCTAAGTTTACCTTGTGTTCATGCAGCACATCCTTCTTGGCCATCAAGCACTTTTCAAATGTGCTGGTTCCCCCTCTTGTTCCGGAATCAGTGTTGTTTCCCTTGATGTTTGCAAAGGCATTCATACAAACACTAGGTTAGGTGATTCCTCATCCTCATCAGATCCTGAGTCAGAATCACCCCACATTTATGCTATCATAGCATTCTTAAAAGCTCGCTTTTCCCCAAACTTGGACTGTTTGTCCTTCCACTTAGGACAATCTCTGATTAGATGTCCCTTCTCTCCACACTTGAAGCACCCTTCAAAAGATGAGTTAGTCTTTTTGGAATTTTTACCTTTGAAGTTCTTCCTCTGATCTCTGAGTGTTCTTTCAAACCTTTTGGCAATCATGCCAATCTCATCTTCATCCTCTTCTACTGTTCCCTTAAGGGCTATGCCTCTGGCTGGTTCCTTCTCAGAMTTWGAKTCAATRAATAATTCATKWGTCATGAGGGAACCAATCARYTGTTCCAGAGACAAAGTAGACAAGTCTTTGGCTTCATAGATAGCAGTGATCTTGGCTGTCCATGCATCTGTTAAACTGCGCAATACTTTTCTCACAAGATCCTCTTCAGTAAAACTTTTTCCAAGGGATCTAAGATCATTGATTATTGTCATGAATCTACGAAAACAGTCATTGATCTTTGCACCCTTGTTCATTGCAAACAATTCATATTTAAACATAAGTAAATCAATTTTTGATCTTTTTACCTCGCTGGTTCCCTCATAAGCAAGTTCAAGAGTATCCCAAATTTCTTTTGCACTGCTGCATCCAGAAATTCGATTATACTCTATCTCACCTATGGCTTGTTGTAATATGGAGATTGCTTTTGCATTCTTCTCAAGCAGCTTGTAATCAGCAGTCCCCAATTCACTGTCTTTCTTTAGAGTCTTGTTTCCTTCAGAGTCAGTCTTCATGATTATATTAGTACCATTTTTGACTACAAGCCAACACTCATAATCAATCCTCATAATCACATTCTTGATCATGTTCTTCCACCATGCACAGTTGCTTCCATTAAACTTTGGTGTCTTGCTATCATAACCAATGGCACCTAACTCTTGAGTACTCATACTTGACTTCTCTAGATGTTACTYTTGCAAGAAGCCTTGGCTCTAATACCAATTGAAGGTTTTATGATAGTCAAGAGGGGGTGAATTGAGTACATCTATCTATTACTAATTTTCTTTCTTTTCGTACTTAGTGTGAGGAACCAGTTGGGCTGGTTCCTGTAAGCAGCAGAATATAAATAAAACAATAAACAACAAACAAGATTTAACGAGGTTCACCCAACTCTGGGCTACGTCCTCCTACCCTATGTTCTCTTATTAATCTACTCAGAAAAACAAAGAACACACTCACTCTGCTGTTTCCCTACTCCGGGAACCAGCACACCCCAAACTCAACTCTGAATGTGCACTCGACTCACACTCGTAAGTCCAATTTGCGTTTGAACTCACAAACACTCACCAGGCCTTCAACCCCTCTGTTGAATGCCTTTATAATATCAACCTTTTCTCTCTTTTGATGTACTTCTATCAAGCTAATAAGAGAAATAATAAAGCTCGACTAATGCTCTTATGTATGACTCAAAGTAAGGTTCTTATGCTCTGTGTTTTTCTCTCAAAATAAAACTCTTCTTGATCCGTGGAGAGTTCTGTAGAATTAGAAGTATAGATGAGTATATATATGTATGTTAACCTTAACCCTAGTTTCCTCAAATCTTTCAACTTGCCGAGCAAGGCAAGATGAGATTTAAGGAAAGTATTTATCTTGTTCAATTTGATCTTAAGGATATAATCGAACAATATTGATACTCCTAGGTTTAAGGCAACAAACATATTCTCATCTATATTTCCAACTGCAAACTTTATTTTCAAAATATATCTTTTACAGAATATTTTAGAAATATTCTTTTTCAAAACCGCAACCATAATTCCACTCTAGGGTACAGCTGGTTCCCCAGCCTAGTTCCCTAATTGAGTATGTTATGAATTCTGTTTCCAATCTTATACCAGAATTCATACCATAACTCAAAACACATATAAGCATTTAAACCATAACAATTAAGTCACACTACAGAGCATATTACATGAATTCCTAGATTTAAACTTTTAAGAGTGTTTCATCAATTCTTTATATAATCTTTAAGACTTTGAATCTTCCTTTGAATACTTCATTTTTGAGCACAAATTCTTTGTTCAAATGTTTTCGAAAGGCTTCACACTTCAAGTCTTGGAATTCTCCTATTACTGCACATGTAACATGGTTAAGGTGCAATAAAAGGTATATGACTGTTTTTCAACATTACAGTCAAAGAAACAGCTCTAACTGGTTCTGTACTACTATATGAGCTTTTGTGTTTATTCATCTGTTCCCTGTAACTAATAAGTTAGTTTCAATATATACATAATAAGTATTAACTTGTCTGGGGAAACAAGTATCCTATAACAGTTGGTTCCCAAAACCAACTATTTTCACAATTAAGTATCCTGTTACTTGTATTGGTTTGTCATCATTCAAAACCTAAGGGACCCAACAATATACCTGAAGAGGTTAATGAAAGACCTGAAGTTAGATATGCAAACCCTGTACATCGTCATCATGGCAGACCAGGTACACCCAGACCTGGTTCTCGAGCAGAATCAGCTGGATATACTCTAGAGATTACCAGACTTGAGCATGCAACCAGGCGTGGGCAATCAGTTCATGATAGACTGGGGAATCGTCTCTCGGCCTTCCACAGGCTGGGAGGACCAGGTCTATCACAAAGCCAACCAGTAGTAGAAGCTACATCAGGTCAGGCAGTAATGCATGCAGCTACTAGAATCAGGTATCCCTTCTCATCACCATTTGGTGAGGAGATATTGAGAGCTCGGTCTCAAAAAGTAAAAATACCTGGCCATATCAAATTTGATGGTATTAGAGACCCTGATGATCATGTGGCCCTTTATGAGGGACATATGTATCTTGGGGAATTTGCAGATGCAAGCTGGTGCAAATACTTTCCTACCACATTGACAGGAATTGCTCAAGCCTGGTTTAGGAATATTCCACCTGGTAGCATTCACAGTTTTGGTGAACTGTTTGACTAGTTCAGAAATCATTTTATAAGTGGTAGGAGAAGGGAGAAATTGTCAGTTGAGGTCATGTCAGTTAAACAGGGGAAAGATGAAAGCTTACATGACAATCTTACCAGGTTCAACAAGGAGGCCATAATGGTTTCCAGGTCAAAACCTGATGTGGTAATCATGGCTTTGCAATATGGTCTGAGACCTGGTCCGTTCAGGGACCACCTTACCAAGTCTAAGGTGGATACCTTGGCCCAAGCCATGCGTATCTCAGATGATTACATCACCCTGGAGGAGTTCAACAAGACAGCAGCACCAAATGTTACTACTGTAGCCAAGAAGGATGACAAGTCACCCTCAACTGCCCAGAAGTCCAGGAAGGAGAAGAGGGAAGAAAAGAAGAAGGAAAAGGCATCAGCACCACTTCCTCCAATCTTTGAAAGCTTTACTCCACTCAACACAGATAGGGCAGTGATATATGTAGCTCATAAGAATTAAGAAAAATGTACCAAGTCTCCCAAGAGGTCAAAGGCTGGTAAAGATTCCAACAAATATTGTGAATTTCATGAATGTCCAGGTCACTCCACAGAGGACTGTGTGCAGTTGAAGAATAACCTGGAGGATCTCATCTGGAAGGGATTCTTTAGCTAATACAAGAAATTTTCCAAAGATCAGGAGGAAAAGGTCTAGACTCAGAAGGAGGACCAGCCAGAACCTGCAAAAAGATACCAGCCCAAGAGGCCTATCAATGAGATCTCAGTAATCTTTGCGCCACCAGCCTCTAGGAATCTTCTAAAAATGAGGTTAGAACAGCTGGTTGTTCCAATACTTATCAATCTGAATGCTTAGATATTCCTGAAATTAAATTTGGACCCCAAGACTGTAGGGGGCTGGTCCAGCCTCATAATGACCCTTTAATATGCTCTGTCCAAGCATGTAATCACCTGGTTCATAAAGTCTTGATTGATGGTGGGAGCTCTGTCAATGTCCTTTATTACCATGTCTATCAAAAGATAGGGTTGCAAGATAAAAACATGGAGCCCACATCAGGACCTATTACACGTTTTTTTGGAAGATCAATCCTCCCAAAAGGAGAGATTAATTTGCCAGTCACCCTGGGAGATGAAGAGCTGGGCAGGACTGTACTGATCAGGATTCAGGTGGTAGAGGCCTACTCACCATACAATATCATTATGGGCAGAACATTTATGAGTGCATTTGAAGGTGTGGCATCCACATATCATTTGCGTTTCAAGTACATAACAGACAGTGGTAAAGTGGCAGTCCTGAAAGGTTCACAAATAGCAGCCAAATCATGACAGTTAGCCCTGGTCAAAACTTCAAGGAAGGAGGACTCAGTCCGACTTCGAAAGCAAGTTGATGAAATGGAAGCTAAGGGCAGTCCTCAGTCATTAAAGAAAACAGTAATCAAGGTAACTGCTCTAGAAGCAGTTGAAGCTCAACCTCAAGAATCAGGCCAATTTTTACTGGGCCATTGATTCAATTGGATAGAGTGTCCATACCTCAGCCTGTTGAGGGTACAAAATCAATTCCCCTTGTTGAAGGGACTAAGAGAATGGTGCAAATTGGATTAGACCTGGGAGCTCAAGAGAGGTGCAATCTGATCAACCTGCTCAGAATTCATAAGGATGTGTTTGCTTATTCAGCAGATGAGATGCCTGGGATTGACCCAGAAATAATAGCACATCATCTATCCATTGATCCAGCCAAGAAGCCAGTGAAGTAGAAGAAGAGACACTTTTCATTTGAGAAATTTTAGGCTATTGAGGCATAAGTAAACAAGCTACTGGATGCAGGGTTTGATGAGCTATGTCATTACCCTGACTGGTTAGCAAATGTGGTGATGGTCAGAAAGCCAAATGCAACTTGGAGAATGTGTGTAGACTTCACTGATTTAAACAAAGCCTGTCCAAAGATTGTTATCCTCTGCCTCGAATAGACCAGCTGGTTGACTCAACCAGTGGTCATGCTAGGTTGTCCTTCCTAGATGCTTTCTCAGGCTACCATCAAATACAAATGCATCCACCAGACAAAGAGAAGACGACCTTCATCACTAGTTGTGGAGTCTATAACTACATTATGTTGCCATTTGGGCACAAGAATGCTGGTGCCACCTATCAAAGAATGATGGACCAGGTCTTTGAGACTCAAAGAGGTAGAAACCTGGAGGTGTATGTTGATGATGCCATAGTAAAGAGTGTTCATCCTGAAGACCACACAGAAGATCTCACAGAAATATTTGCTAACCTGAGGAAATACCAGGTCAAACTTAACCCAAAGAAATGTGTCTTTGGGGTTAAGTCTGGTAAATTCTTAGTCTTCATGGTCAGTCAAAGGGGGGATGATGCCAACCATGATAAGGTTAAAGCTGCACTAGATTTACCTGAGCCAAAAAGCATCAAGGACATCCAGAGGCTGACAGGAAGGATGGTAGTACTCTCCAGATTCATTGCTAGGTCATCAGAGGAATCCCAGCCTTTTTTCAAGGTACTGAAGGGGAATAAAGAGTTTAGTTGGGGCCAAGAACAACATGAAGCATTCAATCAATTGAAGGAGCGCCTGATGAAGCTGCCAACCCTAGCTAGGCCAATACAAGGTGTAACACTGTTCCTGTATATTGCTGTCAGCCAATCAGCTGTCAGTGTTGTCTTATTAAGAGAACAGGACAAAGTGCAGCAACCTGTGTATTTTGTAAGTCATGCCCTGACAGGGGCAGAAACCAGGTATCCTATGATTGAGAAGGCTGCCTATGCAGTAATCACAACAGCTAGAAGATTGAGCCCATACTTTGTTGCACATCCAATTGTTGTCCTAAATGACCTACCATTAGAAAAATCACTTGAAAAGCTAGAAAAATCTGGTAGGATGACAAATTGGACACTTGAATTAACTGGGTTTGGCATCAACTTTCAGCCAAGGACATCTATCAAAGCACAAGCCTTAGTTGATTTCTTAGCTGAGTGCTCTTGTTACGAAGAGGAAACCACACAGACAGAGCCCTAGGTTGTCTACACAGATGGTTCATCAACAGATAGTGGATCTGGGGCTGGAGTAGTCTTGCGCTCACAAGAAAAGGATGTCAATGAATATGCCTTGAAGTTCACATTTCAAGCAACAAACAATGAAGCTGAGTATGAAGCTGCTATTGCTAGATTACAGCTCTGCCTATCTATTGGAGCAACCAGGGTATGTCTTATGACTGATTCCCAACTTGTTGCCAACAAGTACAGGGGGGGAGTATGAGGTCAGACAGTCAATCCTACAAGCTTACTGCACCAGAATGAAGGAGCTAGCTTTTAAACTTCAATCATTGGAAGTTTGTTTAATTACGAGAGATATGAATATCCAGGCAGATGCACTAGCAAGGCTGGCTACAACCACTTTTCAAAATTTGACCAGCTCCATCTTTATGGAGGTGCTTCCTAAGAGAAGTACTGATGAGGATGCAATAGCACGTTCAAAAGATTATCCAAGGGTAGACAATATCATTCATAATTATAATTTCAAGCTCATAACTTGTTAGAATGAAAGATGGAAAAATTGGAATACACTAGGAAAATCTGGAATTTTCGATCAAGTGAAGAAATCTGGAAATATCTGGTTGGAAGGATTCATTATTTTGTATTTTATTCTATTTTATTTATTTAGTCCGAATTATTATAGATTAGATTAAGTTGTTAGGATATTTATTAGTTTGTTAGTATCATTTACTAGTTAGTTATCATATTATCTGTCTAATCTATGATATTGATTTCTGATTTATCGCATTCGGATAAAGATATTAGTAAAATTAGGGTTTGATTAATTCCATGTATTATTTAGGTCGGTTAGGGTGTTATTTCCGTGTGGATTAGATATTTTAGGATAAGGTTAGTTAGGATATTTTTGGATAAAATTCTTATCTTTTCATAAATATCTTAGTTAGTTTTAGATAGCAATTTGTATTATAAATAGGTTCGAGTTCTTTAATAAAAATTCAGAGATTATTTGTGTTAAAATTCTTCTTTGTTAGTTCAGAGAAAACCTTGTGAGTTTTGTGGTTGGTCCGGAAATTCACTTGATTAGCTACATTGTTGGTTGCTTCTTTGGAGCTGGTTCCACATTGTGAGTTAAGATCCTTCAAATTCTGTGGTTGGTCCGGGAGCTTGAAGTTATTTTCGTTCGTTTTATTCCCATTCGTTGGGAAATATCCTTCTATTCGTGCTTTATTCATGGTATTCAAGGGATTTGTGAGCATATCGCTTATAAATCCACATCAAGTACAGAGTGTGAAGGTATGTATGTTTTCCAAGTTGGCCCACCACCTTTGTGGATGGCTGACATTCTAGCCTACAAGCAACATGGAAAATTGCATCCTGAAAAATCACAGGCTAGGAAGATCAGACTTGCAGCTCAGAGGTATACCATCATAGATGGGGAAATGTACAGAAAGTCGCACACCTCTCAACCACTACTAAAGTGTGTTGATCCTAATGAAGGAAACTATATCCTTAGGGAGATTCATGAGGGCATTTGTGGCCACCATGCGGGTTCTAGAACACTAGTTCACAAAGCCCTCCGTTCTGGCTATTACTGACCAACTATGAATGTAGATTCAAGGAAAATGGTCACTTAATGTGACAAATGCCAGAGGTTTTCACCATCCATCAATCAACCAGCTAATGATCTGCAACCAATCCTCCATCCCATCCCCTTTGCTCAATGGGTGTGGATATCCTAGGTCCTTTTCCAAAGGCCCAAGGGGGAAAAATGGTTAATTGTTGCTGTTGACTATTTTAGCAAGTGGATTGAGGCTGAAGGGTTATTCAACATTTCAGAGAAAGATGTCAGAAAGTTCCTATGGTAGAATGTGCTAACCAGGTATGGTATTCCAATCTGCATAGTGTTTGACCATGGAAGACAATTTGACAATGATCCTCTGAAGGCCTGGTTGTCTCAATTTAAGATCAAGATTGCATTTTGAGTAGTTTGCCACCCACAGTCTAATGGACTGGCAGAGGCAGCAAATAAGCAGATCCTAAATGGCTTGAAGAAGAAATTGGATGACAAAAAGGGGTTATGGCTCCAAGAGCTACCAAGCACACTCTGGTCATTAAGAACCACTGTAAAGAGGTTCACTGGACATTCACCCTACACTTTGGTGTATGGCACAGAAGCTTTGATACCAGTTGAAGTTGGCTCCACCTTTCTTAGACTCTCTCAATATAGCCAAGCTCAAAATGAGTAGATTTTATCAGAATGTGTTGATCTGGTAGAGGAGTTAAGAGAGGATGCAGCAACTAGGCATGTAACCTATATGCAAAGGGTGGCCAAATACTACAACGGAAGTGTAAAACAAAGACCCCTTGCAGTTGGTGACTTGGTTCTTAGGAAGTCTGCAGTAGTTTAGAAGGCTGGTATTCATTGCAAACTCTCAGCCACCTGGGAAGGACCATACCAGATCCATTCTCAGAGTATGGCTGCGACCTACAGACTAATGGAGCTTGATGGCACAGAACTGCCAAATATCTTGAATGCAGATCAACTCAAGAGGTATCATGCCTAAGTTTGTAATTACATATCTTGTATTTTTTGTAAAGCACTTTAGGTAAAGAAGAAACTCAACCATTAATTAATGTATATCTATATATAATATATATATATATTATATATATATATATATATATAATAATATATATATTATATATATATTTTATAATATATTATATAATATTATATATATATATTATATATATTATATAATTATAATTTATAATATATAATGATATATAAAAGGATCTTTACATCTAGTTAAATTCCTTTCCTTTACTTACAAGGCCAGATACCAGGCTGGTGAAGAGCCAACTGGTTAAAATTCTGCCTTTACTAACAGGTCATGTACTAGATTGGTGAAGAGCCATCTGGTTTAAATCCTAATCTTTATGAGATAAGGTGTCATCCTGATTATGTCAGTTGACAAAAACCCTGGATCACCAGAATTAGGTACCAGCATGATTACGTCCCCTGATAAAATCCTATTCTTCATGAGAAAAGGTGTCAGTATGATCATGTCATCTGACTTAAAATCCTACTTCTTTGTAAGTAGGTACTAGGATGGTTATGCCACCTAGTAAAACCCTGCTTTATACACAAGAGCCAGGTTCCATAAGATTATGTCTTCTGGTTTATCATTTGCAAAAATTTGAAGGGAGTCATTCTCCAGGTAATTTGGCATAATTTTTAATGGTTGCATAATTAGGTCATATTACAAAACTTATGTGGTTAAAAATATTTTCATATATTAAATAACATAAGTCTTTGGGGGAACAACTAATACCCCTGGTAGGATTTAACTGAAAACATGTATTTTTTATTTTATTTATTAAAACAGATCAGACAATTAAATCATGCACATTATCAAATATTTTGACAAAGTTATGGGATTTAATACCCAGCACTTAAAACTTATTTAAAATTATTTGAATTAATATTTCATACATTAATTCATATAAGTCTTGAGGGGACACCAAGTACCCCTGGTACCATTTACCTGGTTGAATGAATCCTATATACATGTCACATAATGTTATATTATTTAAATACTTGGAATTTAACATATTCACTGGATTTATTTAATTTGTGCATTATAGGCATAATTATAGACATAAAAACAAGAGTATTTCATACCAAAATATTTAAAGGAACTACTACTTCCCTTATGGGCAAGCTATTACATAACCAATACTGGTGGCTGCTTGGCTCAGGCTCCAAAAGAGGGCAGGGCCAGTAGCCAATTGTTCTTTGAAATAGGTACAATTAAAACATTGTTCTTGTACTACAACACACAAAAGCTAAAATTAAAGGATGCAAAAGCTGATAACAGGATAAAGACATGGGCAGTTGAGTACATCATGGAGCCAGATCAGGTGAACATCCACTAGAAGAAGTCACTGATTCACCAGGTAGCCACCCGAGTTCCTATGCAGGAGCATTCAGCGGGGACTCCTCAGCTGCATTACCATCTTTGCTAGGATCACCTGCATTTTCTCTCTCCTGGTGTTGGGCTCCTTGAACATCTCCAGGCTGAGTTCCCTCAACAAGTATGGTCTCCTCATTGGCACTCTGCTCTACCTCTCTGTCTATCACATCTCCCACCACTGGTCCTTCTTGGTTAGTGCTTTGGGCTGCTGGAAGGACTTCACCTGTTGGAATCTCAGCAGAACTAGTAGTAATTGGTACAACCCCTTGTGGATTGATGGGATTATTAGCATCACTTGAAACAAAATCATCTCCCATGGTTATGACTAAAACCAAGTCATCAAGACCTGGTGTCTTGTCAAGGAAAGTTAACTCCATACCTCTTTCCACTTGCATATCATCATTTCCAACACCTTCTGCCTGTTCAGTCATCTGGCCTTCAATGTTGGGAGTGAAGAATTCAGCTAAAGTGGGTAGCAACACTTCACCAGGGGGGCTTGTTTCACCAATTTCAGCTTTCAGGGCCTCTTCCACCTTGGCCCAGTCCAGGTTAGGATCCACATGCTTAGCACTCCTGAAGCACACTAACCAGGTGAGATCCTCCTACATCTTCAGTTTCTCATCCTTCAAAGCACCCAACTCCTCAATCAGCTTCTTTACCAACACATCCATCCCAGCCAGACTTGCTCTTTCTTGAGTTAGGGTATTTTCTAGTGAGGTCTTTGCTTCAGTAAGCTCATTGATTTTTGTGTCCCTGAAAGAACATCATCAGCCAGACCAGAGGCCCTCAGCTCTGCAAGTTCTTTGTTCCTCTAGGCTTTATCCCTAGCATCTATGAGGTTTTTCTTCTCAGTTACCAGCTGTGAGATGGTCCCCTGGGCAGTACTCAGTTCGTTTTGGACTTTCTCAATCTCCTCATGGGTACCCCTCCTCAAGCTCTCATAGTTTTGCTCGAGGGCCAGCTGCCTCCCTTCAATCTACCGGTTTCTATTTGAGAGGCATGAACAGGAATGTGTGGCAGCTTCATAACTCAGGGAAATGATTAGCCAACACTTGAAAGTCTGCACAAATTAAATATCTCAAATTAAATTAAAGCTTAAAAGTTAAGAGATAACGCTTTTACCTGAGCAAGATGGTACTCAAGTAGCTGGTTAGATACCCTATCATCATCCATTATGGGAGCATCATATGGAGAGATAACATGAAAGAGCAAGTTCCTGGCAACCAAGCTGTTTTCATCGAGGTTGGGCCCAGCTAGGCCCTTGTTGGGGTAGGTCCTGACTTCTCCAAAGGCAGATTTAACTCCATAAGGAACTATGGCACCACCATAGAAAGGTCCAGAAGAGGATGATGCTGGTTCACTAAACCACTAATGGGTGGTCATAGCTTTTGATGCTGCTGTTGTGGTTGTAGCTATTGTTGTAGTAGTTGTTGTTGCTGTTGCTGTAGTAGTTGTTGCTATTGTGGTAGTTGTTGCTGTTGCTGTAGTTGTAGTTGTTTTTGTTGAGGTTGTTGGTGTAGCTAAAGTTGGAATAGAAGGAATGCCCATGGTTGCTAGGCTGGCAGAAGAAGTGGTCTGGAGGATTGGGACACTATTCCATGCTAGTTGACCAGTTGCAGATGAGGGGATGGCACCCATACCAGCCTCGGGAAACCAAGGCTCAAAGCCACCTGATTRGTGCATCCCAGGCACCCCCTGCAGGTTACCTCCACCTGAGCTCCATTCAGCCTCCTGTATTTCCTTGACAACTTGGAGGCCATTGTCCTCTTGAGTCTTCCTCTTCTTGGCCTCTTCCTCCTCATCACTATCAATGGACACAACTTCATCCACTTTCCTTTTTGCCTTGTCACTAGGTTGATCTTGCAGAGATTGAGAATATTGACCTCCCAGGCTTGGCCCATGGCCAGCAGGAACCACAATAGTCACCCCACCTCTGTGGATGACCCTGCCTCCTTGGATTGGGGAAGGACTCCTTCTAGCAGATGGAGGGGAGATGGTGCTCCTAAGGGCTCCAAAGTCAGGCATCCTCAACCTGCTTCTGGTCAGTCTGGAGGAAGGCCGAGATGTAGACCTTCCACCACTCCTTGTGGGAGTTGGAGCTCTAGATCTTCTCCCACCATGTGGGGTAATTGGTGTATCAGATCCTTCATTTCTCTCCTCTGATACCCCCTGAGAGGCACCAGTACCCTGCAAGTTCTCTTGACCAGCTTCATAAGTGCTACTTGACATTGTAGATGATTGTTGAAAATTCTCTGCAGTCCAGGGGTCTGTAGGTTTGTTCCTCACCAACTGATTGAACACCTCCGGATCTATCACCAGGCTGTCAAGGGTCACAATTTGATCTTTCAACACACTAGACTCTAGAGACAAAGCAGTAATGTTCCCAGTTGGAGTCCTCCTAATGTTCTGAACACACCAGTCTGAATTACCAAGTGCCTCCACTGCACATACATCAAATGCAATTTTTTTAGTTTATATAATTAAAATTAATTATGCATAAAAGTATAAATGTGCAATTAAAGGAGCAAAGGGGTTATAAAGACTTCAAAGAAATTGAACTTACTTCTAGAGATTCTCCTGCTCAAACCACTAGCAGTTAGGTAAAGCTCAACCTTCAAAAGGTCAAAGTGAGGCAACCAATTTTAAGGGGTGGGGCTCTTTCCTTTAGACCTGACACCATAAGCCTGAAACCATTGGAAGGTAGTTTTTTTTCTTTCTCTGTGGTAAGGCTGCTAGGTGAAAGGGCTTTCCTCTCTAAGGCTTTGTTCTTGGTGAACTCAGTCCTGGCCTAGTAGAGGTAGGGAAGCTTCTCATGGAGGGGAACTCTCAACCACAGCCACTACTGTGTCATTTCCACCCTTGCCAACCTCCAAGGAATATCAACCAGTCTTACTTAGGGTTCCCCTGTATGCCTTCAACTAGAACAAGGTCTTGAATACCCTGGATGATATCTTAATTCCAAAAAAGTGCAAACCCAGATGAAGCTGATAATCCTCTGCACGCACTGTGGGCCAGTTGTGACAGGCTAATCCCCCATAGCTCAAGTAGTTCAACCATGAAAGGGTGAAGGGGGAACCTAATAACTAGTTCCAAGTGGGCTGTGTATATGGGAATCCTGAACCTAGGTGGGAGAAAGCTCTATCTGAAGGGTTTGGGACTTCAAACCTGTACCCAAAGCTGGAACCAAATCTATACAGTTCACCTGCCCTAATGTCATACCTCTTCTCATAAGCCCTTTGAAGAAATTCTGGGTCAAGAGCGGTATGGGCAGGACCATCATTCTCCTTGATATCAGCCCACCTGATAGAGGTCCAGTGATGGTTATCAGGGTCAAGAAACCGGGTACTCCTGAAATTCCCTCTCTCATCCCTAGGGGCTTTGGCTCTTGATTTGGACCACCTGTCCATGGATCGCCCTGCTTGCTCGTCCTCCTGGGTGATCATGGCCAAACACCTGTCCACCTCCTCTTTCAGACCGTTGGACACAACCCATTGTACCTCCTCCTCCTGTAGTCTGAGGGTGGTACCAGCTTCACCAGCCACACCTAACCCTTTGGTGAAGGAAGGAGTACTACTGCTGGGTCCAGCACGGGAAGGTTCAGAGGTGGTAGGTCTTGAAGTCACACTCCTGGTGGACTGGCTTCTAACCTTCCTAATCAAAGGTTGGGAGTCCTCACTAGGTTCCTCATCGGTTAAACCTATGGAGTTCTCAGACCTATTTTGGGAATCACTATACTCTTCTGACATTCTACACCAATCAATCACAAACCAAAGAGAAAGAAAAAGGGAAAAACGAAGAAAAATCACATACCACACCAGCAAAAATCAAGAAAACAGTATAATTCGTAGGCATGCAAGTTAAATTCAAGTTTTAAAAAAGGGGAGTTACAAGATCAATTGGAAAGTGGAGATAACAGCACTTGATCAATGGCAGAACAGGAAACTCACAAAAACTTGTCACAGACGTGAATGCAGCTACCAAGACAAAGCTTGAAGGTTGGAATTCCAATTGCTTGCCTTGCTATAGTGAATTGATTGTTTTGGGTTCAAGAATTGTTGATTTTCTTCTTGCTTCTCTCTCTCTCAAGTTTGAAAATTTTAAAGTGTGAATTGTCAAAAACTAAATAGTGAAGTGACCCGCCATAAATGGAGGAAGAAGTAACCGTCATCAATTAGCACACAATAGCCATAACTGCTCGATAGTGGAGGGGTAATCATCACGTGGCAATAAAGTTCTGAAATTAATTGCCCAAGGTTAAAACCGCCCACTAATCAAGATTCACCTGGTAACCTAGTTAGTTATATGGTCTTGGAAAGGTTCTTTGTGAAACCAGGACCAACAGAGCCCCTGGTAGTCCAACGACCCTGGAAATTCAGTGACTAGGCCTGGAGGGGGGCTAGTTGATGGTACATATTAAGCTACTAGGCTTAATATCAACCATAGCCCATATATACTAACCTAGTGGGCCAACAACATGCGAAAGTTAACGCCTAAAGGAGTCAAAGTGCTTACCACTCAGTCAAAGTTTGGTACAAGCACAAGACACCTAAGCTGGTAAGTTGTGTGACACTTGTCAGTAAAAGGTTACATATGCCCATGCAAACGGTAGTATAAAAGGCAGCCTTAGGCCACCTAGGCCTGGTAAGTTCACTGGAATAAACACTACCTACTTTCTCTCTCTAAATTATAAAACACCTTGGTAATACTCTAATACCTCCATCGAAGGGGCTTTTCCTAGGTTGCCACAGGGTAGTTCACCTGAGTTTTGTAGGTACCGGGATAGCAGACCAAGTTCAACTCCACCAGTACTGGCTCGTTGGCCACTACCACGTCAGCAGTACCAATTATTGTATCAACACCTTTTCATTTCTTTTAAATTTCCTTTTTTCCTGATATTCCCGGAGTGTGTATAGGTGTATTCATGTTATGTTCATCATATAATCGCTTCAATTTTGGCTGTCGTTGTTTGTTTTACACCATATTTGTTATTTAGCAAAAGGGGTTAAGATTTTCACTTTTAGTGAAATTCGAAACCCTAGTTTTCGTTAATCTATGTGGCGCATGATATTTATTGTTAGAGTTGCTTGTGCAAATGGATCTGAAATTTATTTGAATAATGTAGGTGAGTTGTGTTTGTTTTCGGGTTGATTTCATTTTTAGTGGGTTTGTAAGCATAATACTAGTGTAATGTGACTTGATCAGGTTGATATTGGAGACAAAATTATGTAAAGTTAGTTAATTGCTACTTGCACATTTCAATTTCCCCAAGCAGCACACACACACACATATATACACACACACACACACACATATATATACACACACACACATATACACACACACACACACACACACATATATATATATATATATATATAAATATATATATATATATATATATATATAGAGAGAGAGAGAGAGAGAGTTAGGTTCATATGAGAACCCTCCTTATAATGAGAACTATGAGAACTTTAATCTTAGCCACACAAATCAAGCCAAACAAATCTCAACCATTCATTATTTAACTTGATTTTTCTTTATTTTCCCCTTATCTTTTTCACTGACTCTCTCTCCTCCCTCAATACTTTCTCTCTCCTCAAATCTTTCTCTCTCAACTTCCATGTACTSCCAGCCACTATCCACTRTTGTACCACTTTTGCACCGCCGTCCAAGCAGCGGCTTCGACGCAAGCTCCAATGCACCGCCTCACCACGGGGATCYCATTGCYGCACCACTCCACTAAGGCCGACCATCTTTCTCTCTCCTCCCACGCCTCTTTCTCCCATGGTCGCAMCAATTGCCACCRYATTAGAACGTCGCGCGACCACCGGACAACAACCTGAMCAYCACCTATCATCTACGTTACTCCTTTCAGGTTTCTGTACCCCTAATTTTTGWAATTTGAAACYCTAATTTTGGGTGAATTTAGATGAAATGGTGGTGTGGGATGGCGGTAGTGGCGGGGGTAGTGAGGTTAGGTTACGACTYGRTGGTGGGGGCGAGGAGTTTGTAGGGTGGCGAGGGGTGACTAGGGCTCCGTTGTGATGGGTTGTGTGGTGAGGGTGAGGGTGAGTGCGTGGGTGTCGGCTGGTGGTTGGTTGTAACCATGGTGATGACGGCGACTTGGTGCAGCAGCGGTGAGCCTTGATTGTAAGGATGAGCTAGGCTCGTTGTTATGGTGTGGGTGGGTTGGGTTTGATGGTGAGGGTTTGGGTGGGGTGGGTTCGATTGTGAGGGATAGAGGGAGGGTGCAGGTGGGTTCAGTGGTGAGGGATGGTGAGGGAGGGTGCAGGTGCTTGGTGGGACGACTTGGTGCCGTGGGCTGGTGGTGGGACGGCTTAGCTTGCTTGTTGCGTGGTTCCGGTGTGGCCTGTCATGATGGTGGTGTTTGAGGTGAGGGAGGAGAGAGAAAACTGTTGTAGAACATGATGACTAATTTTTAGAACATCAAGTATAATCTGTAGAGCATGGTGAGTAATTTTTGGAACATGAAAATTAAAGATGTAAAACATGAAAATTAAAAATTGCAGAATATGAAAGCAACAACTTGTAGAACATGGAAGCCAAAAATGTAGAGCATGAACAGTGAATCTGTAGAACATGGAGTGTAACAATATAGAACATAGAGTTCTCATAGTTCTCACCTAAGATGAGTTCCAGTCAATGAAGCGCAAGAGCGAGGCCGCCGAATATGATGTTGATTCCAGTGATTGGACCACGACTCCAGGCTACACTGAAGTAGTTAACAGCCCTCTCCAGATGCCTCTTTCTGCTAAGCCTGCCAAGGGACGTGGATCCAGGATTTCCAAGTGCAACAGATCTGCTCCTCAAACTCCCATATCTACTGTTGGTCTATATTGAACCTTCATATTACTAATTTACTATCCTTTTTTTTACATCATTTATCACTATCTTATATGGAATTTGTCCTGCACCAGCAGCTTCTCCTGCCAACATTCTTACTCCTCTTGGTCCTTGTCGTTACGATAGCTCCCTTGGTTATAACTTCCACCTTCTCTTTTTATCTACTCTTCCATTTTTCTGTACAAATTCATCCCTCTTTTTTTTTGAACTTATGCTTCTTTTTCGTTTTGTTAGTGTGAGAAGTCGGAAAGCTCGAATTGTTCAGAAAAGCTCAAGCAAAGCTTAAGAAATCTAAACATTGGTTCTCTTTGAAGTTATAGTTGCCCAACAAGAAATCATACGAATTTTGTAAAATAGTATTCAAGTGTAATATTTTTTCATATCAATGTATATTTTTCAATGTATATTTGATTTTTTACAATTGAATATGAATAAGGTGTTGCACTTTCGTTGTTTTAATGGAAGTTGTGAAAGTAGGACTGATTAATATTAGCCTACTTTCAACTTTCTTTTTTTTTATTTTGGATTCTAAATTTTACCGACCGATTTTCGATCGGTAAATAAATTATATTTATATAATTTATCCTTTGCCGACAGATGATTCGTTCGGTAATACCGACCGAATAATGGGTCGGTAAAGGATTTTCCTCTCAATTTTTTTTCGAGGGAAACAAGCTTTACCTACCGAAAGAAATCGGTCGGTAAACCTTGTTTCCCTCAAAAAACTCAATCATCGAATTTGGTCGATAATCGGTCGGTGAGTTTTTTTTTACCAACGATGCTTAATCCGATCGACGTCACCGACCGAATTTCGGTCGGTAAACAATGTTACCGACCGATTCTCGGTCAGTAACGTCAATCGACTGAATCTAATTTTCTTGTTGTGTATCCCGATAGCGAGGTCGATCCTGAATAGGCACAATCATATCAATATGTGTTCCATCTAGAGCTCCAATAACACCCTCAAACCACTTCCATTTATTACCATTAGCATAACTAGTAAGGGTTTTTTGGTTAGCTTATTTGATGTAATATTTGACTAACTTGAGCACGGATACAAGAACTACATGAAATTAGCGGCTTATGGTCTCTCTAAATCCTGCAAAAAAGACTTGTATTGTCCTATTTTTCAAATCCTAGGCAAGGGTTCGAAAACAATAACGCCACAACTTCTTTCACCGTGACATTTCTCGTGGTCTTTAGCTCACCTTTAGTTTGTAATACATGACATAACTTCTCAAAACAACGTATATTAAGACGTAATTTCTCACGACATATCCGTTACTCAAAGTTTTTATCCATGTGGCTCTTGTTCTAGGACGTTCGCATTCATTCCATGTTACCTCATGGATTGATGAAATGATGCTTGGACTTTGGCTCCGAGCATCACATAATGGAGCAATACCTCTACCTAGACTCAACTTGTATCAAAACTAGAGAGGTCACCCAATATTGTCTAACAAATATTGTGTCTTCTATTAAATATTTCCTATCAAAACAGAACACAAAAATAGAAAAGATTCAGGAAGAAAACAATCTTAATACTGAATAGATTCATGAACAGCTTCAGGTCACCCAATATTGGCATATCCTTAACTCTCTGACCAAAGAAGATCCTAGTAATGATAAATTGATAAGCTTTATCTACCATGCTATTAACTAAGCTTCAATTATAAATTATAATTGATTAATGTAGCAATTTGATTGAAAAAAATGAAAGCGAAAAAAAGTGATGAATCAATGATGAACTATCCATCTGAATAATAATGCACACATAAAAGTATAAAACTATCCAACTTTAGCAAATAATTGTAAAATATTCCACAATACTGCGAATTGTATGAAACCCATCATTACAAACAATAAAAGGAAACAATAATTGAGCTATTAATTATTGGGAAGTAGCATAAAATACCCAATTGGATTAGAAGCGCAAAAGCATGAAATGAAACATGAAGGACTTAATACTGAATTGAGCTTCATTGTATTTGAKTATTTCTAATTAATAGAAAGAAAATAACAAGTTAAAGAAGTATTAACAAGAAAAAAGGAGAGTGATCACTTACTTCGTGAAATTCTTCTGGCTTTCTGAGTAGATACCGAGGCAGAAACATGACGAGAGGTTGAAGATAGAACTGTGAATTACAAATTCAACAATTAAATACGAAACTAAAGCAACCTTCAATCAATAATCATCAAATTCCACCAGATTAATCCACAATCACAGGATTTAATAGTTAGGGTTTACAAAAATTGAAATAATCATCAAATTTGACCGTAAATTATTACAAAGATTGAATTGATAGTCATCTAAAATCAACAACATCATACATAAACTAAACAATAGCATGAAAAGCCTAAAGTAATCTCTGAAAGAGTAAGTTGTTAGTTTGGCTTTACAAAAATTGAAATTTTCAATAGATTAGCTGAAATTACCTCAAAATCTTGGCTTCAATTTCAATGGAGAAAAGAGTCACGCAGCAATCGGAGGTTAAAACGCGAGGAGAGAGAGAGAGCTTAAGAGAGATCACGAGCAGAGAGAAAACTTGAGAGAGATGGCAATGGAGAAGAGAAGAATAACGTGTTTTAGGTTTGGATAATCTAGATTTCAAATGACATGTTCATTGGGTTGAATCGAAATCTCAACATGTACCGTGTATTTTATGATTGGCTGGATTTCAATGTAATCCAAATCCAAATACTAGGGTTACCTAAACAAAGTATTTGGCCCATATCCAGGATTTCAAATGAAATCCACATATCCAAACAGGCCATAAGGGTATTTACAACTTTAAAGAGGGGGTACACCATCTCTCCCCCCTTCCCTTATATAACTTAGATTTGGGAATCAAGCTTTCGTGCACATTGGTAATTGGGAATCAAGCATTCGTATAAAATTTGTTTCTAATCTTCATCAATTAAGGGTTTTTTTTGTCATTTTTGATGGGGTGTTTAATTCTAGGGTTACAATTGAATTGATATTCCTAATTCGTATAAACTTTTTCTTTTGATTTTTATTTACGGAGTAATGTTTTTAATTTTTCCTTGAATGAAATAACTGAGTTGGTTAGGCTATTAGTTAGGTCACTAAATGGCTTTAGAGACCAATGATTTCATGTGATGCTAAAAAAAATCTTTAGAGACAACTAATCTCATGTGATGCAAAAAAAATGGTTTTAGAGACAACGAATTTCATGTGATGCTAAAAAAAATAACTTTAGAGACACTTAATTTCATGTGATGGTAAAATAAAGGGGCTTTAGAGACAACTCAATTTAAGTGATGCTAAAACAATGGGATTAGAGACAACTAGCATTCATGTGATGCTAAATATAAGGGCTTTAGAGACAACCATCAAACAAGTGATGCTAAAACAATTTATCTTTAGAGGCAACATAATATTCCTGACACAAAATCAATATGTTTCTGAGGCAACCCCCGTGTTTATGTGATGCTAAAAACGAATTTTAGAGGCAAGATAATTTTGGTTGCCTCAACGAGTTACCTCTATATCCAATTATCTATGTAGTGTAACGGGAGACGGCACAAAAGAGAGACAAATCATATCTAGAATTAAGCATGAATAGCAGCTTGGTACATGAAAAAAAATGGTTGTGGATAAACATTAAACACAAAGTCGAGATGTTGTTTAGATTACTAGGGACAAAAACATAATAGTATCAACCTATAAACATGACAAAGCTCAATTGACTAGGCTAGTGCCATACTGTAGGACGTGGGCCGCGCCCTCAGCGTATCTGTCTCTTATACACATCTAGATGTGTATAAGAGACAGCTTGTATAGAACTCTATTGTAGGTCATTGTATTACTTATTACAAGTATACACATCTAGATGTGTATAAGAGACAGGTATTAGTTGATATAATGATTTAACTTTACGTATATTGTATTAGTTGATATACGTAAGACTTGTATAGAACTCTATTGTAGGTCATTGTATTACTTATTACAAGTATATTACAAACATTAATCAAACAAATAAGCAAAGAAGATCATTAACTATTTGTATATAATTGATATGCTTTTATTTACATTTTTCATGGAAGTGTGTATTTAATTGATTTGTTGTTATTTACTCATTGATTTTTTAATTTGGATTTTTTTAAAACACTATAACATGCATTTTTGTACGGGGTATATACATTGGTCAGGTACGAATTGTACGATTTTCATCATGTGTGTAATCAATTGTGTGTAATATCTTATTCAAGTGCCTAATTAAATAATAATACGAAATATTTGATTTTATAAAGCAAATTTAATATTATCAAACTTTATGAACCGTGCATCGCATGGGTATTATACTAGTTGTTCTTTACAATCATTGGCACTATAAGCCTTCATATTACCTTGTTGCAATCTATTGTCTCCATCACGGACAACATGTTAAAGCTGATCTTATGCAGTCCTACACGGAACTCCATAAATGTTTTCCTGGAAGTTTGTTTTCTTACAAATAAATCATGTTATTAAAATATTAACCAATATTTGTTTTCTTTTTCTTGGTAAAATATTATGGTCTAAGGTATGTAGATTGTGTGTCAATTGAAATCTTGGTATTCTATCATCTATGTGCAGTTATACACCTCACCCTTCTGATATCTTAACTGTATCTCTTATGAGCAAATCCGTAGATGTCRTCATATATATCCAACCTCACGTATAGTCCTGATTCACCGTTTCTCTTGCATCTCATATGACCTTCCTTGGTTTTTTTAAGCTTTTATATATTTCTTATAGTTCGCCCTTTTCATCATTTCTTCATTTCCCGACATTTTATTGCAATCTCATTGCTCTTTTTCACTTGTTACACTTCTTCATTCCATTAAGATGTGTCCTCACTAAGTGGCATGCTTCCTTTAGACACTAAATGCGGGTGTCCTGTATGAAGGACTAAAAGATTAATGGTAGCCAGTGTAAAACTTAGCCACATGCTCACATCTTACAGACTTGAGTCTAAAGGTTAGGGAACCAACAAGAAAATTTTGATTCAAGCATTGCACGATACTCTTTTTGGCTTGTCTTCTCTATGATTTGAATTTCTTTCGCTTCCTCCATAACATAATGATTGCAACAAAACATTTTTCTCGCTTTTTGAGGAAGAAAGTTACGGGTGTAAACACACAAATTAATCAAAATTTATTACAAGCAAGAAGAAGATTATARGTTACTACACGTAAAAATTTATTGATTAATATGTTCGTTTATACTTTATACCCTCAAATCTATTCCTCAAAATGCATGCRAAATATTTTGTTGCAATCATCCATTACAGAGGAAGTATGATATTTATAAATTGCAAAATATTAAATTGCTTGACATGGGTTGTATCATTTTGTCGATTTATGTATATTTCATTCATATTCTGTAAGTTTACATTAGATTTGAATGTGATCATGTAACAAGACATGTTGGTTTGGGCTCTTTGTTTGAATGACTTAAAAATATAGACCCTTTATGTTATTTCAATGTTCGCGTCAATTAASATTATCATTTTTTGACTAAGCTTTTAGAAAATCCTCGGGCAGGGGTGGGAAAGGGTGAAGATTAAAGAAGACCAAAGGATGGAAGGAGATGAAAGCGGAGAATGGTGAACATACTTGAGATCTATAAGAAATTCTTCATGTTTACCAAAGAGTTCAAGACAATGTTGTTCTCACTTGCATCCCCTGAAGAACCTTTTCCCTTCATCTTCCTCCATTTTTTAAAGTAGGGTTTGTAGTTACAATTAAATATTTGCTTCATATATTYGTTCCATGTCTTTAAGATGTTGAGGACRATTGAAGAATGAATCAAAAACTGTTTTTTATGCTCTCTTTGTTCTTCTCTAATTTAAGAGGGTGTCAAAACAAGCTTCAGCTTCTTGATGCATCCTTTAATCATTATAGCATGCYATCACAGAATCAAACACTGATTGGCTGTATTGGTGATTGCTTACAGGAGTTAATGCTGATGATGTAAGAGTGGCTGTAGCTGCTCCTGCTGCACGGGGAGAAGCAAATAACGAGCTCTTAGAGTTCATGGGAAAGGTATACAATTTTTGATACTAAATCCATCAAAAGGGGCATGTAATATGACAAGCCTCATGAAAGATTCTGTTTAAACAGGTTTTAGGTCTTAGGTTGAGTCAGATGACTCTTCAGAGAGGCTGGAATAATAAATCAAAGCTCCTTGTGGTAAGTCAATTTGTTKTTAAACTGGATTTGAGTTACTTATATTTATACTTCTTTGGCATTCTTTAGACCTTGCAACTTCAAGACAAAAAGAAAAGGAAACTAATTRCAACCTCATATCATCAAACCACAACTTATCCTTCCTAGACACCTTCTTTGGCATGACACTACAAAAGTATGAAAAATATCTAACTTATTTTGCTTTACAATCATATGCGCATCACAGTATCCCTCCAAAGCCTATAATTCCTAGCTCTCCAAACAAAATACATAGTAGCATTGATTGCAGCATAACAGAAAGCTCTTTGAAAACAACATAAGCTCCGTAGCTTCTAAATATGATGGAAAATGTGAATGAAATTATCACCACAATTCCTTAACTTAAGCCATTGCCTGATTTCATTCCAAATCTGACCGGTAAAGCTGCAGTTAAAAAAATATGGTGATGAGATTCAACAGCTCCTGTAAAAAGAATGCATTGATCAGAATCACTGATCCCAATTTTAAACATTCTATCTCTGATTTTCAATCTTCCAAGCATGATCAACCAGCTTTTGCATCTATGCTTAGGGACAATCAATCTGTGCCAAATGAACTTTGCCCAAGGGACTTTAACAGAATGGTGCACAGGCTTCCAGTAAACATCTGAAACAGAGAATTCAAACATTGCCGTCAAATCTTGTTGCAAGCCAGCTTGTATAATCATGTGCTCTACCTCACAATTTTTCTTCCATGCCCAGCTACAATCCACAGGAGCCTTATAAGACCACTAATTCTGATTCTTAATATAAACCACTTTCACCTATTGAATCCAAAGATTATCTTTCTTATGTGCAATAGCCCACACATACCTCGCCATATTAGCAAAATTCAGAGAATAAACATCCTTTATCCCTAATCCACCTTTATTCAAACTGAGGCAAATCTGCTTCCATCCTTTAGTTTAAAAGAGTTTATTTATCCATGGAGGTTTTAGTAWATTTTATTATAATCCCAATAATAAGTATGCATTGTCTACAATCACAGTGATACACGCTGTATAGAATTCAACTCCCCTTACTTTCTCCTAGATGGGATATATGTTCGACAACTTTATGGTGTTAAATTTTGTGTTTTTGTGAGTGGAAGGGCTTTCAAGTTTCAAGCATGCTTTTTTTTACAATGACCCTAATAGGATTTATTCTTTGAAGTAATTAACGTATGAGCATTAGTGAGTACCCATGTAATTTTGTTTAGAAGTATCAAAGACATGCCTAGTTAGTAAGGATGTATATGATGAAAATTTCATGCTGTAATTGTAAAATTTCTGTTCCTTGAGTTTCTTCTCATCTTTTCTTTTTACCTCACATCTTCTCGCTTTCCCTTTTGCAACCCCAACCTTCACTCTATCTTTCCAATCGCTATCAAACAAATCAATTAATTGAAACATTTATCCCATAAATGGGGTCGGCTACATTTTACAAAAGTAATTTTTCCATGTAGTCATCCACTATCTTCATGATCAAATTCCTCATTCTCATCCAAATATATTCGCTTTATATTTTTCCAACACTTTCCTACCAAGTCATTTTCAGTCTCCCTCTATTATCTCATTCCTCCATTCTTTGTATTGGTGCATCATGATTCATGAGGTCAGTCCCATAAAATAAAAATTAGTGGAATTTTGAGACTTGGTTAGTCCTTAAAGGAATATTGTACTTTACCGGTATTACCAGTTACCACCCTTTACAAGTTTTTGTAAATTACCACCTTGTTTTTCTTTTTTTAAATTACCACCTTTACTTTTCCATACTTCTTAAATTCCCACCTGTTAGCGATTTAAGTGTTTGTTTGTATTAATTAAACCAATTTCATTTTCTTTTAGTCTTTCTATTTCCTCCAACGATATCATTACTCTCTTCCCCTAAAACCCTTTTTACCTTGAAGTTTTTCTCTCTCCTCCCATGCCTACTTAATTAGAGCAAGATTATCCTTCAAAAAGCTTAATACATTAACATTATATTAATCCATTATATTTAAACAGAGACCCAGAGAAACCGACAAAATATTAAGAAAGCAAAACAAACAGATAAATAATGAAGCCAAAAAAAATAACATATAAAATACTGTTCAACTCATTTACATAGAAGCAAGCCAATCCGTTCCGCCTACTTAATTCTGCCTGCTCATTTTGCTTTTTTCTATTATAAATAATAGAAATATCACAACCTCGATTCTCATTTGCAGTTGTAAATTGCACAATTAGGGAAAGAAAGTGAATTTGATGAAGAGTGAATACTAAGAGGAGATAAAGATAGTTGAATGGTCTGTATAATGGTTTGTTAGGGAGTACATAAACACGCACATGATTTATGAACTTAAAAGAATGAAAGAAAACTGAAATTAGTTTAGTTAATTTCAAACAAATTACGGAGTGTTTGTTTCACTTATTGGTGAATGTGACGTAAAAAATATGTGATCAGGTGGGAGATTTAATAAGTTTGGAAAAAAGTAAAGAGTAGTAAATTAAAAAATAAAAATAATAAAAAAGTGAATTCACTTTTTATTGTCGCTATGGCTGGCTGTCATTTGTTGTTATGGAGCTGACTACACAGCTCGAATAAATTGAATATGTAACTTGAATTAACTGAAATGAAACTTAATTATGGTCAAAACTGTAACTGAACTTATAACTGATAATATAAAAAACTGAAACTGAAATTGAATCAAATCGAAACTGAAATTAACTGTGTAACATTAAAACTAAAATTGAACTTAACAGGGATTAATGAAACTGAGATTAATAGAAACTGAAGAAATCAACTGAAATAAATTGAAACCTGATGTTGCGAACTGTGTAATAAACTGTAATAAATCTTGAAACTAAACTTTATATTGAACTGAATAAAGTGAAAGTGAACTTAACTTAGACTATAATAAACTGAAATCGAAAAATATAAACTAATACTTAAACTGAAATTTAATTAAATAAGATTTATTAAAAATTGTACTGTAGGTTATAAGGTTAGTAGCTTGATTTTGAAAGCATATATGCGCAATAAAATTATCTTATTAATCTAATACTCCTCCGTTTTTTTTAGATGTTCCATACCATTTGGATCGGTTTTAAGAGTTGATTGACAGTTGAATAAAATAGTTGGAGTTTAAAGTTAGGGTTTGAAAAGGAAAGATTGGAATCAAGTTAGATGTTTGAATGAGTAATGTGTAATGCATTTAGGAAATAGTAATTTGGGTGGGTTATTGAATAGATTGCGTGTTTTTAAAATAATAAAATGTGTGACTTTAGAATGAGGTAATCATTAATGTTAGTAAATAAAGTAGTGGGGTTAAAAGGTGAAAAGAGTAAAAATTATCTTTTCTAGATGTTTGTAACATCTATTTGAAAATCGGCCAAAGGGGGAAAGTGGAACATCTAAAAAAAATGGTAGGGAATTTTAGATTCTAAAATTACCCTTCATTATCTAGGTAAAATTTTCAATCTGGGCTTGGCACTCTTGTAGACCAAAAAAAAATATTTTATTCTCTTCCTTTGTTGTGTTTTTACTCGACCATTCTCCTTATTTCCCTTCTCTTCTCTATTTCCCTTCTGTGTACTGCAACCCTTTTCTCTCCATCATTAACCATTTTTTGTTAGATCTCTTTTTTTTTAGCTATTGAAAAATTGATGTAATACAAGATTAATAATGTTCACACTACTACGGTCATTTTGATACCAATTTCGTTTGGTTTAGAAGTTGTCTGATTTTTACTGKCTTGATTTTTATGGGTTTGATTTTCAATTTTTTGTTTCAAATTTTGTTGGAATTTTTTTGGGTTTTATTCAATTTGGTTCGAAATTCTTGTTTTTAGAGGTTTGATTTTTATGGGTTTCTTTAATTTTTGGTTCGAAATTTAGGGGTTTATTCAATATTTGGTTGTCAATTTTAGTTTGTTTAATTATCTTCTTCAATTCTGGGTTTGGATTTTTTTGGTATATTTTTAAGTTCAAGATTTGGATTATTGTTTCCCACATCCTCCACCACCATGACGCGCACCACCTAAATCGCCCAGAACCAGGCCAGACGCACCACCCATCGCCTCCCAGTCTGCCGCAACCTCAACCGCAACCTCAACCTAGAACCCAGCCTCAGCCCCCTTGCAACAACCATACTCAAACCACCCACCATTGCTTCAACTACACTATAACATCAAGTACACAAAAAAAAAAAACCACCAAACTTCTTGTCCAGCAATCAAGATTGCTTCTCACGCTTCTCATTTTAAGGGTGCTTCTCATTTGATATATATATATATATATATGGTGCAAATATTAATAACATATTATTGCTGTACATTTTAATTTTCTAATTGGTCTTAGATGGAGTTGATTAATTAACATGTTATGAATCTTATGATCGATTAATGAACTTAGATGGAGTTGATTAGTTGAATTTAAATAGTAATGTCATAAAATTCATAATCTAACAACATCGATAAATTTGATGTGAAGTTCTACTTTCTATCATATGTCCTCGTCATAGATAAATTCATGATCGACAACATCGATGCGATTTTGGACCAAATCARAACAAAATTAAACTAAAACGGTATCAATTGAGTCAAAATGGACTTTGGTTCAATTGAATCAAACTAAACCATTATCAACCGAAACCGAATTGAGCTGAATTTTTAGTTCTAATGAATTGAAYGAAACTTTTACTATTGTTGCTAGTATGTTGATTGTTGAATTAAATCCCGATTAAATACCAATATCAAACTAACCTAATCCGAACTTAAATGAATTTCGGTTCAATTGAATTGAATTGAACTGATATCAACCAAAACCGAATTGAACTGAATTAAATCCCGATTCAACTGTATTGAACTGAACCGATACCAACCAAAATTGAACTGAATAGTGGTTCAATTGTATTGAACTTAACCGATACGAACCAAAACAAAACTGAATTGTACTGAACTTTTGTTTTAACTGAATTGAACTCGAGTGAAATGGAGTGAATTGAACTGTGTTACATCCGAAACTAAATTGTATTGAATTGTCTTTAAACTGAATTGAATTGTCWTTAAACTGAATTGAACTGAACGTGATTGGTTCCAACCATAACAGAACTATTGAACCGAATTGACAGGCCTAGCTATGGCTCTTCCCTTTTCCTTATTGCTGTTGTCTATCCCTCCACTTGCTAGTTTACTTTTTTAAAAATTTCTTCTAAATAAATGCAGTTTTAACTGTTTGATAAGTTTTTTGCACTATCACAAAGAGGCACTGGAGCACTAGGCGTTTCTGTTCTCACCCATTTTCTTTTCCCAAACTTAACAACTTAATTTTGGATTTAGGTGGAGGATCTCACTGCACGACAAGTATATGAGAAGCTTTTGGAAGCTGTTCATCCATGAATGAATGGCGGGCATCTTCATAAAGTTTAATCAATTGTACGATAATAGCAACTGTACAATAATTGGTAGTTCATCTGTCAGAAAAATCTTCTATTATTTTTCCTGGTCCAGATCAAAGCAAAATATAAACATTTTTTTCCCCCTCAGTGATGTATAATGATCAATGCTCTAACCGGAATGCAGTTCCGAAATGACTTTCCAGAGCAATAGCAATAATGATTATCACCAATAGCAATTTTAAGGGAGTAAATCTCTACTTGCAGTCATTTAATTAAAGAAAAACATTTTTTTCCAATAATGATTTACTCTGATGAGTCGTTACTTGTGATAGCATTTAAAACTCATATTTATTCCGATAAAATTGTTATTGGTAGTAATGTTTTATGCAATTAGAATTCTATT
>SNQN01000671.1:0-21293 GCA_008642245.1 Bassia scoparia
GGACAAAAAAACGGAGGGAGTATGACATAATTCTAATTATTTGTCATGTTTTTATGTAGAGAAAAATCATTCAATGTATAAATTTTTCAAAGGATATCAATTGGAAGAAGAAAAAATTTATTATTTCAATGGAGTACGTTCAAGCGATTAATTTTGATAGATTTGTAAAGATTGTAACCATATCAACTTTTCACTACACACAATCAAGTATCCGAATTTAATTTATTTGATAAAGTTCGGGTTTGTTTTACACTTACCCTTTGTTAATTTTTATTAATCAATTACACTTCGCAATTTTACATTTATTTATTTTGTTATACTTATTTTTTTTTTTTACGTCAATTGTAGAAATTTGTTTGAAAAGAAATTAACACTTTGAAATCATTAATAAAACAAACTTAACAACAACTATGAAAAAGACTATATCCCAACTAAAAAAACATCAACTATATCAAAAATAAATTTTGAATTTGACTTCGTTCGTGGTAATCCATTTAACTTGCGTGAAATAGTTTCAATAGTTTTTTTCACGGTTTATGACTCAACATTCCTCATTACGATGCACCCACCCAACTCGTTAAGCCACGAGTGGAAGAAAAGGTATGTTGATACTGTTTTGATTATCCATAGCTTTTGATCGTGAGCTCATTGGTCCTGCTATGTATTTCAGCCTATTGGTTATTACGTCGATATGTGGGTTGGATGGTGCATTAAGGTAATTTGTGATTATTTGGGATTGGGAGTGAAAATCGATCTTCTCTACGTTTACCCATTCACAAACTTGAAAAAAGAATACAAAGGTATTTTCTGGCAAGAAAGATTATTCCTTTCTTTCAATCTGCTTTAATCCCAAAAATGTACAACTATTCAATAATACTAGAAAAAACTCACTTCTCAGATTAAAGATAAATTTGTCAAGATAGATTCGTACTTTGACAAGCTTATCGATGCAATGTTAGTGGGATTGATGCATGGGATGATCTTAACCCACCAACTATTAAGGATAATAACACTTAAGCGAACTAAATGAATGAAATACATTCAATTTTGTATGAGAATAATACTCGAAATTATAAATGTGTATTTAAAAACAAAGTGTTTTAGCAAAATAGTAGATGATTAGATAATAAAATGGTATCTAGAAACTATGTGCTAACTTCATCTTACTAATACATTCGTAACTATAATTAAACCATGATCAAACGAGTTGGTCTTTCCCATGGGTGAAAGTAGGAATGATTATGTAACGATTGATGTGATATAAGTAGGACTTCTTGGAGGCTTATATGTTAGAGCTTTGTAGGCCATCCGATTATATTACGACAAGTGTCACAATATGAGTTGGTCTTACGCTCAAGGCTTGGACTTTGGCCAATTGGGACCTCCAAGTAGCCAGGCTTCCAAAAGGGTTTGAGCCTTAATTGTATGAATCTTGGGCGTACACCTATCATATGATATGCCTATAGATCATTGCTATTAATCTCTTCTAGGATTGTCCTTTGTACCAAACATATGGTCTRAGGTGGCCTAGGACATCACAAAGCATGCATTTGGATTTTGGCCCTATTTCTTTGGACTTTAATTGAATTGAAACTAAATRATTTTAATTTAACCGAACTAAAGTACTGTAAAAGTAAGTGTAAAGAAACAAGGTCTTTCTTCCTATATGATTTCCATTTTAGTTAAACGCAGTAGTTATTTCCAATTCTCCATCACTTAGCTTCATTATATTCTAGTAAATACTAGTAAAGCAAAAAACTGTTGATGTCATCAATGCTTATGTGGGGCCTTTCATTAAAAAAATTCCCACAAAAAACAAGCATGACACCATAAATCAAATTAAAAATTATATGAATTAAATATTAAATTAAATTTATCTATTATCTCATATTTATCCAAAATAATATTAAATTAAATAAATAAAACAATATGACACACAATTATATCATACCCCGTACAAGGTAAGAAATGCACGTGTGCATAGTCTTTAGGATAGTCAAATTTTTTTATTAATTTTAATTTTTTATTTTAATATTTTATTTTTAATTAAAGATTTCTATTTTATTTTTTGTTTAAATGAAATAAATAAGTTTTTYTCTTTTGGTTTTTAGAATTAAGATTTTTTAAAATAGATGAAGTAACAAATGATAAGGTGAGAAAAAATTTGATGGAAGGAGAGAGAAAGTAAGAGAGAGAAGTTGTAGCATTTTTTTTGCTCACTATTAGTGCATGCTCTTATGTATATAAGATATTTCACTTCTTAAAGTTTTCTCTCCCCGATCCAATAGTAAAACGTAAAGAAATAAATAAAAGTAAAAGTGGGAGTGCAAAACTTCCAAAGAGCCCATCAAAATTCAATTATACTTCCTTCCGTCTTTCTTATTACTTGTACATTGTTTGTAGCACAATTGCCAAGAATTTTGCAGAGTAGGTGGGCCGTGTTAAAAAGTAGGTGTATTTTATTAAGATAATGAACAAAAAATAGGGTAAAATGAGGTAGGAGTTGTATAGAAAATTGACAAAAGTAATGCTAAAAAAGAAGAGAGATGTAGGTAGACCCCACATACATATAATAATCAACTAGTAATACCAGTCAGATGCGCGTTTTTAAATAGCACAAAATGATTGAAAATACCAAAGTTATTAAGGAAATGTATATGATTCATAAATAAATTCAAAAGATATAAAAAATAAAATCGTAACTTACTATAATCCTGCAAATTAAACCCAATTTGGAATAATTAATTATGAAAGATAAATTAGTGCCGAATGCAGTAACGAATTTGAGATGTAAAAATTACTAATAATATGTAATTTTTGATTGACATTACATTTTTGAGGTTCTGGATCCTATGGAGTTGACACTATAAATTAATTAAATTTCCAACCTTCAAAAAAGATTCAATACTTTCTATGCATAATTTTAAAAACTAAAAATAAAAGTAAAATACAATAAAATACTATTTAAAAAAACTCTTACTCTCGAAACTCTACAACTCTAACATTTTTCAACACTAGATGGCCCCGACTCAATTTTTTCGTACTATTGGAAAAATCCATACGATATACATTTCTTATTATTTTTTTTACATCTTATTTTATTAATTGCTTGCCACAAATTAGCTCATTATAATATTCTTATATCTTTATTGCATAAATGATTCAATCAAAAGTAAGATGAAACCCTTGTTGTAATTAATACATATTATTGAACTTAGTTCATATTTGTATTGTTGGTTTCTCAAACTTGCAGTTGGCAACTTGGCACCTCCACAAAACGAATTATTCGAACTTTGACTATATACTTTTCAATTTTCAATATTATTTCACTAACAATTTAGTTTAGAAGTGATTCTTACTTTTAGCAGTTTTAAGAATTTATTGATAATAAAAAATAACATGACTTTTTTTTTGAAATAAGGTGTAAAAAAATGGACTTTGTTGATGAGGACAAACTGGATTTAAGGTGATAATTAAAAAAGCCTCAAAATAGAATTTTCGTGAATAAATTTAGAAGTGGAAGAGTCTTAGTTTAAGTATTCAATTGGAATTTGTTCCATTTGACTAATCAGTGTTGGAAAGATGAAAAAATAAATTATTAATTTATAATACATGTAGTGGATAGATAATTTTAAGGTGCGAAAGTCTTGATAATTTCGGGAAGATAAAAGAAATATAGGCGATAAATGAAGCTTATTATTGTTATAATTAATTTATTCTAAATTAAAGGTAAAAACTTTGTAGCATGTTGGGCAAGAATCACGAAAGCTTTTGGGAGGAAAATAGTAAAGCTGTTTTTACTTTGTTTTACTCGTACATAAAAGATTCAATTACTTAATATCAAATTTTCACTTAGTTTAAATATGTATGTAATGTAGAAAAAGCTATTCAAGTATAATAACAATGGTAAATTTAACAATTAAAGTAATAAGTAACATCAAAAAAAATATTTTAATAACTTAACCATTTTTAAAAATCATAAAAAAAAGTAACAACTCAAAAATAAGAATTAATTTTATTGAAATATAGAATATATTTATAATAATGATTAACTTATAATAGTGAGTAAAGGAGTTGGAGGGAAATTATAAATGCATTGATTCTAATTGATTATATTATAATATAAATAATAGACTAATATTAACTTTGAGCTATAGAGTTAGAGAGGAGAGGGAGAGTTGGGAGGTGAAATTAAATGCAATTTAGGAGAGGAAAAAAAAAAATATATTTGTGGGATTGCTTTATTATATATATAGATGTAGCATAATTTGAGTCTCAAAATAAATAAAATGTAGCAAGGAAAAAAGACGGATGGAGAAGAATTTTCAAATTAGGTTAGTCCGTGCACTGCACATTATTTAGATTGTTTCGAATAAGAAAAGTTTATTCATTTTTCAAGAAAAATGTGTGTCATGTTGCTTATGAAATTTGTAAGGAACAGTTATTAATTAGTCTTAAAACTTTAGATGCATTAAATTAGGAGGAGAGTGATGTCATTATTATCAACTGATTTAGAGGAAAAAAATCATGAAAATGTGACACGTTGATCTCTAATACATCAACAAATGACTTTTTTTTAGTAAAGTTATAGATAGATTTTAAGGAGGATGAAAAAAACTTGTCTTGCTAGCTAAGTTCATAAATAAAATATTACTCTCTCCGTTTTTTTAGATGTCCATACCATTTGGCACGGTGTTTAAGAGTTGATTGAGTTGGATAAATTAGCAGGGGTAAGTTGGGTAAAAGAGTCATATTTGAAATGAAATTTTTTGGGAAAAAGTAATTTTAGGTAAATAGATTGGGTAAAGAAATGAATATTGACTTTAGAAAGGGTAATTCATTAATGTTTAGAGTAAATAAAATAGGTTAAAAGTAAAAAAATTATTTTTAGATTGGTTTGGAAATTATTTAAAAACATCCCAAATAAAAACTGAAACAACTAAAAAACGGAGGAGTATTATTTTGGGAAAGTGTGAAATAATGAGCAATAGTAAAAAATTTCCTTTATTTTTTCTTAGGTTAAAAAAGGACGTCTTATGGTAAATTAAATACATAGAAAAAGATGAAAAGAAAATCCATGGAAATGAGAATTATGAGCCTTGGGAAGATATTTTTTATATGGGGTATTAAGGCTAAGATGTGTAAAAGTTATGAAGTCACCATTAGCTTGGAAAGTAAACATTATACTAAAAAACAAAAAAGTTAATTTTCTATTTTCCAAGTAGGGATTGGGAGGGAAATTTTCGTGGGATATTTATAGATTATATAGGTATAGATATATCTTTGTTACCGTTGTAATATTGTGCTCGACTCGTTAGTTGAAACAATAACAATTAAGAGGAATTAAATTAAAGGAATAGTCGATTTTTTCTTTATTTACCTCCCACCGTTTCCGAATTTGTTTTACGTTTTCTTTTTTGTGTTTCTTTTATTCTACATTTCATTTTCATACTTTTACTTTTACCATAGATGTTACTATTTACCCCTTAAAAATCTCCACATCTACCCATACTTATTTACTCATCATTCTTATATTCAACCAACTTATCTCATCCTACCATTTAAACTATGAAAATAATTTATTTTAATTTTATTGCCAACATCTCAAAAAATTAAACAAAAGAATAATACAATTCCAAGTGAATTACTAACATATTTTACCAAATGCTAATTCCTTAATTACGTGTTTCTATAAGCGTTAAAAACAAATTTAAGAACGGAGGAAGTTAAAATAACATTTAAGAGAATTAAAATTAATCAAAAATATCAATTTTACTTTAATGTCACTCCATCCGTTCCAAATATTGTAACTCCCTCCAATCCTTGAAGTTTCTCCACTTCCCTCATTTGGACTTCCATGAAATTCCTACCACTTTAACTTTATTCCATTGAGGAAACTTATATTAAAATTTATTAAGGGATTTTCCTCGGGTACCCCTAAGGTTTTGCTTAAATTATTCATGTATTCCGAGTTTTTTTTAATTCCTCAAGTATCCCCGACCTTGCACGAAAAATAGATGAAAATACCTTAATGACCGAAAAATCATTAAATAATTTAACACCGTAGTTATACCTCTAATTCACCTAATTAAGCATCCTAATTCACCCAATTAACACCTAATCTACATAATTAACCCCTCTTTTTGCCTCTTTGGTCCTTAATACCCCACCTTTCTTCATTTTTCTCTACTCATCCATAGACAAGCTCCATGTCCATTCTTCCGTCCATTGTTAAACCTCATCAAGTCCTCACTCAAAGCACAAAATACCAAAATCCTTCTCTCTCCTAAAAAAATTAACTTACTGTATATGGGGTTTGCGTTTACTCCATTTTCTTACTGTGTACGATTTTTTTAAAAAAACAATTGTACTCAAAATCTTATCTCCTCCATTGTTGTTAATTGTTGTTGTTGTTCATCCCAGCAAAAAACACCAACATAAACTCGCCCAAATTCGCCACAACATCAATTCACCATTAATTCCTAGCAAAACACAAACCCCAATTCGCCCCCCCCCCCCAAATTATTGTGTAGATGTTTTAAAATTCACCATATGGCACCAACATCAACTTCGCCCCAAGATTTTACTAGTCTACTTAATATTGGGTCGAATTGTTTTGTTGTTGTTCAAATTATTGGTTTTAGTTGGAATTGTTGGCTGCTGTTGTTGTTCAATTTGTTGTTCTTGTGTTTGTATAGCAAGTAAGGAGTAATAGATGAGTGGTTCATAGCCAGGTTGTAAGGTTATGATGTGAATTCAAAGGTTGTGGGGGTGGTGAGATGTGGACGGTTGTGCTGCTCGTGGGTGATGGGTTGGTGGTTGTTGTGGTTGATATGGCTGGAGCTATATGGTGTTAGTAATAGAGGTTGGAAAGACAGGAGAGAAGGATGTGGGATTGATTGGGGATTTGGGAGGAGAAGAAATAGATTAGGGTTAACAAGGGAAATTACGGCGTTAGTGTTCCGTTCGTATGAGGTATTTATCTATTTTCTCAAAGATCGAATTCGAACAAGATAGCATACTCTAGCGTTAAGCAAACAAATATGTGTATAAAGAGTCTTTTCAATTCACAACTTAAATTTACTTTAGCTATTCTAAATTCATTAACACATAAATTACTAAGTTGTGAGTAAAATAATTTGTGTCCAGACGTGTCAAATGCTACTACGTGTATTTTCATATTCAAAATAGGATTGATTTGCGTTTAATACATCAATCATGTGTAATGTATACCAAAAGCTCCCTGTTTTACGGATTAGGGCTCAGCCCGATCTCGAGAGACACAAGAGGCAGGCCCTCAATTGAGGCAAGAGAAATCCGACTAACATACCTGTATTGTCGCATTATACCAGTTTCCATTGACTGGGATTCTCCCTAATAAATTTGTTAACGTTATATTTTTAATTATTTTCTCATACCTTTTCTCAATTCTTATAGGTAATTCTCACGAAGAATTAGCCCTGCTACTACATACTATATCAAAAACACATCAGTGAGGTTACAACGCATTATACACATCATTTGACAGTAAAATACACCAATCTTATGTTACATAACATAACCAATTAGTTTCTACTCCTCATTAAATATCTTATCCACTTTTTTGATGATTACCGTATAGCCGATCTTAAAGCACTCTGTAGATTTACCTCGATTTCTTTCGGTACTACACTCTCTGGCACTGTAATGCCTTTCTCTCGTCTCCTCAGCTATGCATTCCAATATTGTCTCTCTAGGGTGAGTTTTCCTCCGTGTTCGCTAACCTCTGAACCTGATCCGCGAACGACATATATGAGTCCCCAGAATCTTGCCAATTCCATAATAAATGAGTCTTCAGGATCTTTTCACTAAGTCTCCATTCACTGGAATCCAGATCACAGTCTTTTATACTAAACTCTATGCGTTTCATAATCAACCGGCACATATATGATTTATATTTTAATAGCCGCATCATATAATATTAATCATCCATTAAACTGTAGTTTTAGAGTAATTCTTTATTCATATGGTATCAGTTTAATTACAATGTTTTTAAGTGATTATATAAATTCTATGCAGTATACTACTGAGTATCTTTAGTTATTTTAGTTGTTCAGATGCCTAATCTGTAAATATATTATGTAATTGCTCTTATTGGATAATAGATTGATTATTACTAAGCTGTTGCCTGTATAAATGTTACTATTTATCTCTTATAATAAAATAAGATATCAAGTATGTATGTTCATTATAATGAATATTAATAACAATACATCAATAATAATGTAATATAACATGAGTTAATCTTGGAAAATAATCAAATAATCATTAAATACATAATAAAATTATCTATGTTATGATAAAACAACACTTTCCTCACTCTGCTCAGAATTATTGCGCGCGCAACCTTATTTACTCACTCAAATATATAAAATTTCTCATTATGCTTCACCCCAATATATAGGATAATATTATAATATCGTTCCGTAAATCAATCTTTACAAACCGACTACATAAGGGAACTACCAGCTTAGTTAGGTAATAATAGTGAAAAATCTAGCTCGTTGAAATAAAAAATAATATCTATAATTAATAGATTAATACTAATAAACTATATAAGGTGAATAGATTTGAGTTCTTATCAAAAATTAAAGAAACAATACGATATACTCGTATGATAATGAGACATGAAATCTTAGAGAAATCTAAAATCAACTTTCAATAATCATGAAAAAGATCAAAATATAAAGAAAATTAAAATGTTAACCAGTAAAAATAAGCTGAAAAAAGTTAATTATCAATAATGATTTCGATCTCCTATGAGAGACCATCTACTTCTAGTATAAAGCCAAAACGATCCCTCAATTAAGGAGTGTCATATGAAGAATAACAATTCTCTAGCAAGTTAATTAATGTAAAGAGAAACGATAAGTAGATTATGATTTCACTAGATTATATACATCGACATCAATCATTAAAATTCTATGAGAAAATAGAAAATTAATATCGTTATGGTAACACCTTCGTAAATCGAAGTGAAGAAGATAGAAATAAAAAATATAATAACATATGAAAATGCTTATCTTCGATACTCTTATAACTAATTCCATCATTCTAAACACCTAGAAAAGAGAGAATATATATAACATATATTATTTCAATACTCTTAGACCATAAAAATTAAAATACGAAAATCTCATATTTTCATAGTAGAAATACAATATGATTTTAATAGATATCAATACAATCTACAATACTAGAATAAATCTGACCAATCCGTAAATAAAGACTATAGTCACAACGTTTCTTATACTTATACTTGTTACAGTGAGTGTATAGTTGATACATAATTGGTTTCTATAATGCTATATAAATACTTATATTTAATTTAATATATTTGACTAATGAGTGTGGAGCATAATAGAATACATTAGTTAACTATTTTTACCACTATAATATATTGTTTAGATTAATCAATTTATTGGACGTGAATCGACTTGTTTTTGGGAATTTTAGAAATAATCCTACTCCGCATGAATAATGTATCATATTCTTGATCACAATACAACAGAGTTTAGTGTGTTGTTCACTTTCTACACATATAGGGTATCATTTTACTAGATTTTCTAATTATATTAATGATTGTCTCTAGTTGTTATCGATGCAAGTGGAGTGGCATACACCATTCACTGTGCTTTCTTTTAATCTCATAAATCTCAAATATCACTATAGAGATAGAACTAGTCTACGTGTGTTATACTTTTTTAACTTATTTCATACAGTTACTTCTAGCTCCTCAGTGCCTCTATTAAACCATAGTGATATTAAATATTGCAAGATTCTAACATAATAGGATTTACCAATGGTTAACATAGGAGCCAAATTCCAAATGCTGCATTATGTAGGATGCTCCATGAGCCACCTCGATGCTCAATATGTTTAGCGTATCATGGTAGCCTCAAAGTGATACTTGATTATTTTATATCAAGCATAAATTGTACTCCAATAGCGTCATCATAATGATCTACAGGTGCTTAGCTCCACATTCTTCAATAGTAGCGCCTAATCACCTCGTCTTTGTGTGAGCCATTATTCTTACTAGGATGGTCTCGCTGGAGTTCAGTGCATATAAGTCTACCCTCTTCCGATGTGAAGACCAAACTCCTACTCTTACTCTTCTCTGCTGTACACTTTCCGTTAATATAATCGATGCCTACAAAGCTCTACATTATAACCCGTCCTACACTACACGTTATCCTACTCTCAACTATCACAATCATCTACTAGCATTCACTTTCACCATGGAACGGCCACTCTTTGATCATGTATTATAGTACTATGTATTGTAAGATTGAAGTTAGCACATGTTTCTAGAATACAATTTTATTATTCTAATATCTACATTTTGCTTAAAAAAACTTTGTTTTTAAATCACATTTATATTCGATATTATTCTCATACAAAATTGAATGTATTTCATTCATTTTAGTTCGCTTAAGTGTTTTATATATCCTTAAATAGTTGTGGGTTAGACTCTCCCATGCATCAATCCCACTAACATTGCTCGATAGCTTGTCAAAGTCGAAGTCTATCATTGGACAAATTAATCTTTAATCTGAGAAGTGAGTTTTTTCTAATATTATTGAATAGTTGTACTATTTTCTTGGCTATCTGTCATCTGCCCAGATTGACGAATACAACGGAATCATACTTTCTCTGCAGAATACTATCATATTTGTAGTGCTTTTGAGTGTAATCAGTCTTGAAAATTGAGCGATAGAATAGACGCTAGACCAAGTGAAACTGTCGGTACTATATACAATAACAAATACTCTCCACCGATACCATCTCATACCTACCATCTACTACCCTATCTCACAATCTCGACCACATTCCTTAACGGCATTCACTGTCATTGCCAACTAGCGCTATACCATAACAGATTTTCATGAAGCAAAGAACACACATACAACATCCACCGAAATCAATCAGCTATGCAATCTCCAATAACAGTTCAACATTACGTTGAAAAACGTGTGTGTGAGTGGAGCGCACGTTGTCGTATTTGGTCCTAAGGTCCGCAGAGATAGGTGTTGCGATCTGACTTCTGACCTTATCGTCAACAGTCATGCAAACTCCCACACACAAACTATGGGACCAAAAATCAATCGGCACGTTTTTCGAGTAGGTTCGACAGGTGTTCTTCTCTCCTGGGTTGTAGTAGGTTTTGTCGCGTTCTATATGCTATATGACGCAGTGTTGATCTGTTGATTCATTTGTTTTTATTCGTTGATTTAATGTTAATCCGTTGAAGTGTGATTTTATGTTAATTTGGGTTTCTGATATAGGGTTAGAGTTTTCGATTTTGCAATTTTTGTTTACGAATTTCCGGGATGAGTTTCAATTTCTGGAAAATTTCTATATGTATGCATTACAATCAATATATATGCATTACAGGTGTTGAATGAGTGGTGATGGCTGCTAAGCAGTCGAAGCTGAGGAAAGCCTCTTGGTGACAATTTCCTATAGGGGTGAGCGTGTATTTGGCTCGAAAATTTTGCAATACTTGTTATGTGTAATAGCGTTTACAGTTTGATCTATCTTTTTTCTGCCTGATGTTTCAATGTGATTCTTCTGATGATCTTCTAATTTTCTGTTAGTTTCTGATGGTGGTATGTTGAATTTTGATGTGGGTTTGTTTGATTATATCCCGAATTTTTGGTGGTTTATGAAAGATTTGATTTTGTATATGGGATTTTGTGGAAATGTTTTCCAGTATTCGAGTAGTTCAATTTTGTTGTTAAAGTATGGAACTTTATGCCAAATTCCGACATTGAGAAGGGGTATTGAAGAGAACAGAGGGGGTGATGGGAGAAGATGATACGTAGGATCCAAATTGTGTCAAATTTATTTGATATAGTTATTTTTTAGTTGTGGAGTATAGTGATCAAGTTTCATGGTGTTGTTAAGTGATTTTTCATTAAATGAATTCTCAATAGATAGATCTAGTATATAGTGCCGTTCTACATAGACTATTTTTCTCTAACTTTTTTTACCTTGACAGTGATAAAAATAGAAAATAATGGTAATTACATAAGATTGACAAAATGTAAAATGCGAAATTAATTAGATAAATTAAAAATCTTAACAAGGAATTGTCAAGTGTGTAACTGCAATATCTCTGGGATCTTTATCAAATTAATTTATCTCGCAGATACTTATTGTCAGTTCTACCGATGAACGATAGAATACTCAGAGCATTGTTTAACCCAATCTCCTCTCTCATCATTCTTCATACTATCAATACATTGCTATCCTGCATGTGCATATCACTCCACTATTAAGTTATAATACAAAGTTTTCTTCTAGCCCAATCTGAGTTCCTTTTAAATAAAATGTTATAACATTGACATATCATTCTCTTTCCTTCACTAACATATCCCATCATGACAAATTTTACCACTAATAGACATCTTTCATCATACATCGCATCCTCCGTCTTATCCTGTCTCTCAGTATTCTCACTTTTGCTTTGTTTGTTTTCAAGTTTGTATTGTTGGCGAATCTAATCTAGTGAAGATAATTTAATTTTAAGTATGTCTCCTTTTTCTCTTGTCTTTGGTTAACTTGCAGTTTTAATTGTAATTCTCTAAGCGTTTGAGAAGATGGTGAGAATCTGAGCTTATATAACGATACCAAAAGCGTCATCAACTAATTCACAATGTATATTTCTACTCACTCCTATTAAATTATCTTGTCTACCTGTCTAAAATTCAACTCGCGATCATGTTAGAGATCGTTAAATCTTGCAATTCTCATATTCAACTTCAGAACATTATATAGTTGTGTTCTTGATTTATTTCGAATCAGTTCCAGATACAGATTTTGTAAGTATATTAGGGGATATCTGAAAATCAGGATCGGCAGTTGGTATGAAAGCTTACATTGAATTGTAAATGGCGATTAATACATCTACATGCGACATTTGGAATTAGAAAAAGTCATTTGTAAATAAGCATGAATATTTAATACGAACTAAGCTAAATCGATTCTTAGCTTAATGAGATTGTATTTAAGAACACCCAGAATTTTTCATACAAGACGGTGGTGTGTCATATGTCGATATCGATCGTCTCCTCCTACTACTCTTCTCTCCGGCTTCTATTTGAGTGATGATGAGATATTGATATAATGCTTCTAGTGTCACTAGGAGTACTCTTCTTATACACTGTGATGTCTTATCCTATATTTTTTCAAAGCTGTTTAGTATTCTTTATTTCAATATCACTTGTATTTAAGTGATTACTTTTTTCTGAATTTCGCTTATCTCGATTCTAAGTTTTCTTTAATTTGCTCTTTAGTACGTTGATTAGAAGATTGCATGTGAAAATCTTATACCCACCTCCGTGTTTTTGCTGAGTGAATTGTTCTACAGCCGGTTCATGTAATTGAACCGATGTTCGATAAAATAAGTAAGTTAGGATAACTGTATTGTGATAGGCTCTATAATAATTAATTAGAGCGTTTCATCGAGTGAATAAATCGTTTCTAGATGAATATAAAAGTAGACTTACTTAGAGTCAGGCTTCATTTGATAATTATAATATGTTTGCAGTGATATAATGAAATGTGCGTATCACTGAGTGATAGTTTATATAATATTAATTCAAAGCGTTTTGAAGGTAGATCTTGGATGATTTCCTATATAATAGCTATGTCATATTTTATGATTTAAGTTAAATAAGTAAAAATTAGAAGAAATAATAATTTACTTGTAATACCTTGAGGTTGGTGAAGAGATTCACCTTTATGTAGCCAGAATATCCATTTAGATCAGTATAAATAACCTCGAAGAGCACTCTGAAAAAACAGTTGTGTTCTATGGAGAGAGACGTTTTGTTTACATCAACAAGAAAGACAGCTTAAAATGTACTAATGGTTTTAACTTTAACAATGGTGTTACATGAGTGTTTTTATGGTTATTGTCAGATAAGATTACCTCATTTTACAATGTGTAATTATAGAATTTTTTGCATAGAGTAATTTTGATATTCAATTGGAATGGAACTGTCAAAATATTTTTAAGTTGGATTAAATATAGTATATCTATATTGTGGTTTTCAAAATTCGTGATTCACAGATTATATGACTGAACATTTTTGCGATAAACAGTTAGGTATAGTACAACTTGATCAACTATATTCATACACACAATCCAAATGATATCCATAATGCCAATATATATTTATGTTTATTTGTAACATAGAAAGTTTGTGCGTGTGTTTGTCATTGCTCTTTATCACTTACCCTTTGTTAATTTTTATTAATTCAATTATAATCTATAGATATCTCGACAATACTTTCTTTACATATTATTCTTACTGTTTATTTTGTACGATCAACTTAATTTCTTACCAGTGCGAGTAATTGATATATATAAAATGGTTTAGAGACGTACTATTAATCTTAATCAATATAAGCTACGCAAAGCTGCACAGAACCCGAACTCAAACCTATACACACAGATGATACTCAAATAGCTATGTGTATCATTCTCAATTCTATATTTAATGCACAACATTCTCACAACTTGTAATATATATATGTAGATAAATTTTTGTGATATTGATAATGTGGATTTACTTTTTGCGTTGATTCATAGGCACAACAAATCAACTGACACACTAGAAGAACGCAGTAATGACCATATTAAATAAATTATAGACCGGTAAATAGTTATACGATAGTTATTTATGTATCCTACCGCGATATATTATGTTCGATCCCGATGACGACACTATGTTGATACGTTTCTCTCATGGTCAGGTTTTCCAATGCTTATTAATAATGGATCAAAGATGTCTTCATTATTTCTCTCTTTGTCATGATCTGTTAATTTTCCAACATATTATGTGATAGTTAAATACCTACTCGGTTGTACTCGATATGTGTGCATTTATTATTCGTCCTAATGGAAATAAATCATGTCGTCCATTAATAAATCCCAGTTTAAAATTAGTTTTGTTATTTGGTTGTAGGTGAAAATCGTTTTCTCTACGTTTACACTATTTTTGCACTACCTTGAAAAAAAATTAATCTATTTCAAATTAGGGTATTTGTGCATAGTATGAGGTTTGACATTTTTCTGATTTATCTTCAGTCTTGCGTTTGTGTCCCCAAAAAATATGAATATTTAACAAACTAATTACTATAATATAGATAATAAAACTCACATTCTCATAATTAATAGATGATTATAATTCTCTGACACGACTAGAAATTACAGAAGCAATTGAAAGTGCTTAACTCACCTCAAATTTTGTTCACGATGAGTGAGGAAGGTTTATTGATGCATATGTGGCTAGAATATACATCAACTTATGTATTTATCTCTCAACCTTTTACTAATTATGCGAATGATAGTATTACACTAACCACAGATAGTTACAGACAAATGAAGAATACGAATGCATAATCGTTAATTGAATAGATTGTAACATTCATTATGTTTTATTGATTTTATTGTATTTCTGCCCTACTAAATACTCTCGCAGTTTAAGTAATTGTATTGTTAGAATTTTGAAATAGACGAATTGTGTCGTATACTCAGAACAGTAGGTATCGTTATACGCATTGACTTAGATAATAATGGCTATCTAAACATTAACCATATGAAAACCGAGGTTCTATTCGCTAACTTTCTATATCTTATCTGACCCGTTTCCGGTAACTATATTATATCCTACATCCTAGATTCTAGTCTTTAACGATGTGGTGGTCTTTCTGCATGAAGGTGAGAGGTTTGGATCTACTCGCTTAGATGGTAAACCGTGTTGAGAGTCATATTATAGTAGGGGCTTCTTGGTGTGTCCGGTCTTATATATAGTATCACGATGTCATAACTCGATACTCCTATTTGCACACAGACTCTGTATTCTTGACTATATTATGATCAAAGTCTGCATCAAATAGTTTAGAGTTGTCTTTCAGACTTATGACATGATCTTTTTTTGTGAGTGGTCCAACCAAATGTAGCTATCTGGTTTTTGCGCAAACACGCTTTTTATGCTTCATATGACATTTAGTAAACAAGATAGGTGCTTTGTATGCTGGCGGATTTCTATCACCTATGTTTCATATATATTGTCTATATATCTCATATGGTTTTATAATTCACTTCTGCTGTTTATTGTCGCTGATATAGATATGTCGCTTTGTTACGGATAGCAGATTTATGTCATGGTGATGTTGTGCGATCACTATCTCATTACTCAATAGCATGACTTTGTGGTTCGATTTTGGACCCTTATCTTTCTTGTATTTTGTACATTATATGTTTATTTTGCTTAATGCGTAATATATCTATATTTTTGATCTACTTTAAAGCAACTAAATTCATAAAGCAATTAGAGCTTGAACTTGTGAATTGAATGTAAGCTTATTGTACCAGTACGGTTAAAGTAAAGTGTAAAGAACAAGGGTCTATTCTCTTAGTATCGATACTTTTGATTCCATTTAGTTAAATGTCTGTTTTAGTTAAAATTAATCCATTATCTCTCCTGATTCTACGCCCATTATGTCTCTCATGTCGTCTGCTTATGAAACCTATTCTTAGTATTATAGTAAGCAAATAGAGTGTCTGATATAAACAATAATGCTTATATGGAAACGGTTTTTTCCCTCTCGGTCTCTTAATATTATTAAATAACTTTTACCCACGAAAAAGAAAGACAATAGAACATCACAAGCATGATTATTTCTTCGATTTATATATATATTTAGAATTTCTCATATAGTATCCTCAATTGATACATAATAGAGATTTAAATTGTATGTCACTCTTATTTTAACTTATTTATCCATATTAAACTTGTACTATCTTACATTATATGTATAAAGTAAATTAAATTGCACAAAGTTTAATGACATGCACTATATATTAAGAATAATACTCTTAAATGACGTCTTGTCATACAGGTACATATACATATTTATAGTGCGTTATAATGTAGTTTCTGTGTGTTCATATCTTCTCAGTATTGCGTTCCAAATTTTTTACTTATTTTAATTTTATTTATAATTTATTTTTAATTCCAAGTAATCTTCTATTAATTTTTTTTCAGTTTTATGAGATAGAAAATCAAAAGTATCCATGTTTTTTTCTTTTGCTGGTGTATATTTTAGAATTAGATTTTTTAAAATAGATGATAACCTTTTATATTTTAATTTTTTTTCTATTTTTACTTCTTGTATATTACGGTCACATGACATCAAGATAGTTTTTTTTAATCTATTCGTCATTAGGTTTTTTCATAGATTTATATGAATATCATTATATCATGTAAATCTCTATTTTTTGTAAACAAACAAATATGACTAAATGTGTGTATTTCTTAAATAAGTCGATTGTTTTTGGTTTTTCTTAGAATTGAGTTTTATAGGGATGAATTCTAATATGTGCATAATATATTGCTTTCTATTATATTTTTTTTTGCTTCCGTATTTGTTATATTTTATTCTATTTTTGTTTTAGTTTTGATGTTTTTAGTTGTTTTCTGGGTATTTTTCCAGTTCATTCGAATAAACTAATAATTTTAATATGATATTTAAATTCTCTTGAGATGAGATATTAGTTTATAGTTTATTTGTTTAAGTTTTATAGATATTATGAGTTAGTAGTATTCATATGTGCTATCTTAATCTGACATCTTTGTCTACGGTCTGTAAATATTTATACGGAGAATTTTATATCTTATCTTTATATCTTTTTGTTAATAATTTAGAATTTTGATTGTGAGGTATAAAAGGTGCCATACGCAAAAGCTTATTTCTCGCAGACCAAATTGGGTTTGTTTTATAACATACTAGCTATCTTCATTCGTTAATAATGACTATAAGGGATGTATTCTATTGATTATTTTATTTTATTATTATGAATTTATTATGAGATTATAGTTTTTATTTCATATCGAGTTCCTTTCGTTATTTTGTATTACAAAGTTATAAAATACGTAACAATATTATATCAATCTATAGTTATTGTTAATAAAAGATAAAAAATATGTTGAGTGATCCACTAACTCATTAACTACATTAATAACAACTATAAGGAGTACTTTGTATATTAATTTATATCAACAATGCTCAAAACAATTTGTATAAAAAAAATCGATAATAGATAAATCTAAACACATAGTTATATGGAAAATATATAAATCTTTAACAAATATATAATGTTAGTCCGGGATTGGAAACCAGAGAGTTGTTAGATAACTGTACTGTTCCAGGAATGGAATTCTAGGAAAAATACCTAACATTATGAGTGGATCGGATTCGGACCTTTCGTCGGAGATTCACATCTTTTGTGTGAAACAGACAACCGGTAAACTAACCTTGTGACACTGGAGTGCTTGAGGAGGAAAGAGTGATAAAATAGCGTCAATAGTAAAGACCAAAGTTATGTATCCCTTAGGAGGACAATTAGCTACTACAATCATACCATATGCATATAGTCTGGGCACTACTCATAAAGAAGTGATAATAATTTTTTGAGAGAGAAAGTATGCATTTCTTAAAGAAATATGCTGATTTTATCTCATTTATATGATGTGTGGGTGAACCTCCTATTTATAATAAGCAGGGCTATTCCGAATTCCTTATTCAAAAATTCCAGAAATGTATTTGTAACAAATTTATGTTGAACCATAATCTTTATATTTGACCTGATCAATGACTTACTAATGGCAAAGGTAAATTGGGATTTTCTCCATTGGCTGCCCTCTGCCTCGAGTCTTATTCGAGACTAATCAACCTCTTATTGGATTTTATGGTAACATCGTCTGACCAAGTGAGTTCAAACAGATCTCACCATTCGATTATGAAATCAATAGTAATATCCTCTCGTCTCTATTATTCTCAACAACTTATTATTATTAGTTTTAATTAATTGCATTTTAGAAATTTTAAGGCTTAAGTTATGATTTTAAGTGTGGGAAATTGAAGTACGTACTTTCGACCTCTTTCTTAATAAAAAAATAATATGCAAATCATCGTATCCATCTTACGAGATCATACGACTCCAATCACTCAACATTCCACCCTACCTGACACATCAACCTTCCATTAACCACCACTTTATAGTCCCAGATATCTCCACTATCGAACCCTGCTCCAGTCATGCACAAACCACCACGCGGACGATACACCACACATAGCCAAATCTTCAACGGCCAGCTACATCTATCCGCTACTACAAGAGCTCAAACGCTACCTAGTGATGCAACACTCCAATTTGAAACCCAATCTTGAAGATCTTACCAATTTTCAGAAACCCAAAATCGAACACCATTCAAACAACTCGGAAATCCACGATATCTCAAAATTTGATAATGGGCACCGATCCTCCAGACTACATTACCCTTCTAGCACCTAACTCTCTTTCCTTTTCTTACGATATAGATCGTGGGTACCTTTTAGGAGCTAGATTCAGATACAAGAGGTTGAGGGTCGGTGAACAGGCTAATTGGAGTGTTGTATGTGCTGATATCGTCGTGTTTATTATGTCCGCATCCTGGTGTTGAAACATCTAGCGCTGAAAAGATGAATCCTTGGGCAAGTGTAGGTACTGTTTATTATGAAATTATGGTATGCTGCTGTGAAATCTGAGTGCAATGGTGAGGATGGGCGGTGAGGCAGTGGTGATGGAGAAGGAATGAGAGAAGAAAATGAGTTATTGGAGTGAGATAGAAGATACGAAGAGTGTGCAATGAAGTAATGAAGGATTTGGGGTGAATTAGGTGGATTTTATAAGGGGTGTGGAGTAGATATTATAGTGATACGTGTATTGTGATAATAATTAAGTAGTAACTATGTGGCAGAGATGCGTAGATAAGATATATGTTGTTAATTTACAACGATAAAAAGTACATAGTGTTCGTTAGAGTATATTACTTGAAAGGTAAAATAGTATGTAAGCTCATTATTTATTGAATAATGGCATCCTACTAAAAAATCAATATGAAAAGAGTAAATATTTAGTAGTATTGACTTTGAATTGCGAAAATGATGAAGTGTGTGCAGAAGACCATTACAAGAACGTAATGGTGTATTGCTGTATATTATGTTTTTTCTCAAAAATCTACTTATACTTTCCATATAACATTTACTATTCTCTTTATATTTATCTATTTTTATGCAAACACATACACATAATCGCTTCCTTATGAGATAAATTGAGTCAAACAATGGTCTGAAGAATATCTATATCTCTACTTGATACCAGTATTTATTTATCCAACTACATATTATGACCAAAATTCACATGTCTAGCTCCTTGGCCTCTTTTTTTTTCACAATGAAATTACTTAGTCAGTTGAATTAGTAAAATTAAACTTTATACGAAGTAATTGGAGAGCATATTAGAGTAGTCGTATCTATATTTTGTTTCTTTACTAACTATTTAAAACAATAAAACCTGACCACTCAAAGCGATAGGTAGACTTCTAAATAAGTACACTTTTGATCAATTAGTTATCCCACCAAAATTGCCGTTTAATAATATGTTGGCGCAATTAGTCAGCAATAATTTCTTAAGGTGAATTCCTTGATGAGTTATACTACATATTTTTGCTCATTATGTCTCGGACAATTTCACGTCTAAATTATAGACAATGTTCATTTTCAAATGAAATGTCAATTTCCAAATTGTTCGATATTCAATACATAAATCTTTCATTCCGAATACAGAATATATCATGACATAACATTTTCATAGCATCTATAACGAGTGGAGATATGTGGTCTCCATCAACATAGTAGCCTATTGCACGTTATCTACACCAACACCAACAAATAAATTTAAAAGTGATCCAAAGCATACATGACGGTCGGTCAAGAAAGCATTGAAATAAAATGTTTGGACCACTCCATCGAAAAGAGCGAGCTTTGAGGCAATTGGTATTGCGGTCCAAACCGCTTTTAAACCTCTAATAAAGCAAACATTTAATTAGTGATACCCTCCTAATCTTTACTTTTTAGGTGGAACTGGATCACGGACTCGGCGGATGGGACTAAATGTTGATCACTTCTAATAGTAATATTATTTTTGTTTGGTTTGAGTTTAAGATTAGGACAGTCGAAGTATAAATGTCTCGCGTACAAGTAATCCCAACCTTATACCCCACTCAATGAACTATAGGACGACAGGGACCCCATTTTAACCCGCATGAGTTTCGCAGCGACGACTCATACTTCCAATCTAGTTGGGCCACTTCTGCGCGATTATCTTTTCTCCAACCTACGTTTCCCACATCTTC